>VSMD01095130.1:0-29071 GCA_008750895.1 Mirza zaza
CGCCTGTAATCCTAGCTCTCTGGGAGGCCAAGGTGGGCGGATCATTTGAGCTCAGGAGTTCGAGACCAGCCTGAGCAAGAGCGAGACCCCATCTCTACTATAAATAGAAAGAAATTAATTGGCCAACTAATATATATAGAAAAAATTAGCCGGGCATGGTGGCACATGCCTGTAGTCCCAGCTACTCAGGAGGCTGAGGCAGCAGGATTGCTTGAGCCCAGGAGTTTGAGGTTGCTGTGAGCTAGGCTGACGCCACGGCACTCACTCTAGCCTGGGCAACAAAGTGAGACTCTGTCTCAAAAAAAAAAAAAAAAAAAAAAAAATCATTATTACTATTCACAGATAGTATTACAAATACTATTTTAAGTAGTATTTGAAAGGTAGGCTTACAACTAAACAATAAAAGGAGGGTGACTTTAAAAAAGCTGTCTAGGAGGTCTGTGTTCATTTTTTTTATTAATTTATTTATTTTTATTTTAGTGTATTATGGGGGTACAAGTGTTAAGGTTACATATATTGCCCATGCCCCCCTCCCTCCTCGAGTAATGTGTTCATTTTAAAACAGAAATGGGGCCGGGCGCGGTGGCTCACGCCTGTAATCCTAGCACTCTGGGAGGCCGAGGCAGGCGATTGCTCGAGGTCAGGAGTTCAAAACCAGCCTGAGCAACAGCGAGACCCCATCTCTACTATAAAATAGAAAGAAATTAATTGGACAACTAATATATATAGAAGAAATCAGCCGGACATGGTGGCGCATGCCTGTAGTCCCACGTACTCGGGAGGCTGAGGCAGCAGGATTGCTTGAGCCCAGGAGTTTGAGGTTGCTGTGAGTGAGGCTGACACCACGGCACTCACTCTAGCCTGGGCAACAAAGGGAGACTCTGTCTCAAAAAAATAAATAGGCCGCCTGTAATCCTAGCACTCTGGGAGGCCGAGGCTGGTGGATTGCTAGAGGTCAAGAGTTCGAAACCAGCCTGAGCAAGAGCGAGACCCCCGTCTCTACTATAAATAGAAAGAAATTAATTGGCCAACTAATATATATAGAAAACATTAGCCGGGCATGGTGGCGCATGCCTGTAGTCCCAGCTACTCGGGAGGCTGAGGCAGCAGGATTGCTTGAGCCCAGGAGTTCGAGATTGCTGTGAGCTAGGCTGACGCCAAGGCACTCACTCTAGCCTGGGCAACAAAACGAGACTCTGTCTCAAAACAAAATAAAAATAGGCCGGGCGCGGTGGCTCACGCCTGTAATCCTAGCACTCTGGGAGGCCGAGGCAGGTGGATTGCCCAAGGTCAGGAGTTCAAAACCAGCCTGAGCAAGAGCGAGACCCCGTCTCTACTATAAATAGAAAGAAATTAATTGCCCAACTAATATATACAGAAAAAATCAGCCGGGCGTGGTGGCGCATGCCCGTAGTCCCAGCTATGTGGGAGGCTGAGGCAGAATGATCGCTTAAGCTCAGGAATTCGAGATTGCTGTGAGCTAGGCTGACGCCATGGCACTCACTCAAGCCTGGGCAACAGAGCGAGACTCTGTCTCAAAATAAATAAATAATAAATAAATAAATAAAACAGAAAGGGGCAGTCACCAGCCACAGAGGCCAAAGGTCATGGGACTATCTCCAGGAGGTCACAGTTCTCTAGGGAAAGGCACTTGGGCTTGGCCCTTTGTTTGATGCCTCTCAAGCTTTCCATTATTGCCCAAAACTGCTCCTAGGGCTCCCTTCTTCGTTACTGAACACTTTCGTTCTGAATCAAGCAGAAATGAATGGCTAAGCTCAGTGCCTGAAATAAACGAAGGGCTGTGTAGAAGGAGACCTCAGCTGGATCTCTGATTATGGGCCTTTTCCTTAACAACAAAGCCTTTGAAAAGTGGAAATAGACTGCTTAAGTAAAACCAGTGTTAGTGAATCCCTTGACATTTTTTATTTGCTTTCATGTCTTTGTACCACTGTGAACCTTACTGGGAAGTAATGTAAAATCATTTGGAGGAATTTCATTATGCTGAATAACACCTTTTAGCATGTCTTTGTCTCAACTACAATATATAAATTTCTGAAAGACACAATCGTTTTCTGAATCCATGACCGCCTATTGGTTTGTGTGACCCCAAAAGGTAGAGGAAAGGAGAGATGTTTTAATTAGATCATTTATTGTCATTAATAGAATGATAAAAAGAGGCCCCAAATTATTTATTTTACATTATGTGTAGACCCACTGATAAATTAAAAATATAGGCCAGGCGCGGTGGCTCACGCCTGTAATCCTAGCTCCCTGGGAGGCCAAGGTGGGTGGATGGCTCAAGGTCAGGAGTTCAAAACCAGCCTGAGCAAGAATGAGACCCCGTCTCTACTGAAAATAGAAAGAAAGTAATTGGGCAACTAAAAATATATAGAAAAAAAATTAGCCGGGCATGGTGGTACATGCCTGTAGTCCCAGCTACTTGGGAGGCTGAGGCAGAAGGATAGCTTGAGCCCAGGAGTTTGAGGTTGCTGTGAGCTAAGCTGACGCCACGGCACTCACTCTAGCCCGCGCAACAAAGGGAGACTCTGTCTCAAAAAAAAAATAAATAAATATTATATATATATATATAGTACATACTCTGGAAAGAGCTTCAGAGATCAATATCTCTAACTTGCCAAGTTTATATTACTGTCATACATACGTTAAGCAACGTAAGGACAGGGCTGTGTCTTGAACATGATAGCTGTGCAGAAATGACGATGGAATGACAGGAGGATATTGTGGCAGAGCTGCATCATCTTGTCTTTTAACCACCCTGCCAGCTTTAGAATAAGCTCCTCTCCCCTCAACCTACCCAAGCAATTCCAGGAATTCCCAAGGAATTCTGACACTGGGAATTGCCAGTGTTGGGGCTTGAGAGGGAATTGTCCAGTAGGGCCAAGGTCAGAAATGCCAACTGGAAAAGGCAGGGAGCAAAAGACCAGGTTCTATCCTGCAGCTTTAAAGAGAAAAGTGCAGGCCGGGTGTGGTGGCTCATGCCTGTAATCCTAGCACTCTGGGAGGCTGAGTGGGGGACGGGATCACTCAAGGTCAGGAGTTCAAAACCAGCCTGAGCAAGAGCTAGACCTTGTCTCTACTATAAATAAAAAGAAATTGATTGGCCAACTAAAAATATATAGAAAAAAAATAAGCTGGGCATGGTGGCACATGCCTATAGTCCCAACTACTTGGGAGGCTGAGGCAGAAGGATTGCTTGAGCCCAGGAGTTTGAGGTTGCTGTGAGCTAGGCTGACGCCACGGCACTCACTCTAGCCCAGGCAACAAAGTGAGACTCTGTCTCCAAAAAAATAAATAAATAAAATAAAATAAAGAGAAAAATGACTTTGAGGGTCAGGTCAAGTTCGATTGTTATTTAGATCTAGCAAATATTTATTGAGCACCTACATTTAATAAATCATGTACTGCCAACACACGTGAACACTATCTCATATAACTTTCACAGCAGAAGCATTTATTATTGCATATTAAGGTTATAGAGGTGAAATATCAAAATATAATTGAGTAAATCCTACAAGCTCTCTGCATTACTCCACTTATTCTTCAATCAACGTCACCCCACAGTTATGATTACAGAGTAACTTTTTGTTTTTGGAGACAGTCTTGCTCTGTTGTCCCAGGTAGAGTGCCGTGGCATCATCGTAGCTCACAGTAACCTCAAACTCCTGGGCTTGAGCGATCCTCCTGCCTCAGCTTCCCAAGTAGCTGGAACTACTGGCACTTGCCACCACGCCCAGCTAATTTTTCATTCATGCCCAACTAATTATTTTTTTTGTAGAGATGTAGTCTACTTTTGCTCAGTCTTGAACTCCTAAATTCAAGCGGTACTCCCCCTGCAGCCTCCCAGAGCGCTAGGGTTACAAGCGTGAGCGACCGTGCCCAGCCCAAAAGAACATTTTGAAAGTGCAGGCCTCAGTGTTTTGATGTATTCTTTTTTGTAGAAAAGCTTGTTGTGTTCTCCTACTTTATTGTGCATTAGAATTCACATGGCATGTTCAAAATACAAAATCACGGTCGGGCGCGGTGGCTCACGCCTGTAATCCTAGCACTCTGGGAGGCTGAGGCGGGCAGATTGCTCAAGATCAGGAGTTCAAAACCAGCCTGAGCGAGAGTGAGACCCTGTCTCTACTATAAATAGAAAGAAATTAATTTGCCAACTAATATATAGAGAAAAAATTGGCCGGGCATGGTGGCACATGCCTGTAGTCCCAGCTACTCGAGAGGCTGAGGCAGCAGGACTGCTTGAGCCCAGGAGTTTGAGGTTGCTGTGAGCTAGGCTGATGCCATGGCACTCACTCTAGCCTGGGCAACAAAGCGAGACTCTGTCTCAAAAAATAAAAAATAAAAAAAATAAAAATAAAAAATCACATATTTTTTACTTTAAGGGCAAAATAGGGATTTCCAATAGTACCTTTGACTGCACAACAATTTTTAAGATATCCTTAGAGCATACTCCTTATGTAGAATGTGGCTCCACAGTAATACATGTTTTTTTTTTTTAATCAGGACGAATAGAAGATCAATATGTAATTAGATTTATGAAAGAAAAGCTAAAATCAATGCCTTGTAGGAATCAAGGTTACATTTTGGATGGATTCCCAAAGACCTATGATCAAGCAAAAGATCTTTTCAATCGTAAGTTTGAGTGTTCCCTTCATTTTGAGTATTTATAGTCAGATAAATTACAACTTTATTGTTCAGGGAAATAGTCACTCAATTAAAAGAAACAAAAACTTGGGAGAGACTATTTATTTTTGACTCTCAGCTCACCTTTTATTAGGTGCACGTCTTTTTTCTTTTTTTTTCAGTTGTGAGACTGTTTTTCCTTTTTGTTTTTCTAGACTTTAAAATTTATTTTTATTGTGGCATAAACACAACATGAGATCTACCCTTTTAACAAATTTTTAAGGTACATAAATTATTGCTGACTATAGGTGCTATGTTCATCAGATCTCGAGAGCTTGTTCATCTTGCTGGATTAAAACTCTATGCCTGTTGATTAGTAACTCTCCTTAATAGCAGAGGCCCCTGGCAACTGCCATTCTGCTCTTTTCATTCTATGAATTGGACTATTCTAAGTACCTTATATAAGTAGACTCATGCATTTGTCCTGTGACTGACTTATTTCACTTAGCATAATGTCATCAAGATTTGTGCTTGTTGTCACATATGGTAGGATTTCCTTCTTTTTAAAGGCTGAATAGTATTCTGTCGGATATATATATACCGTATTTTCTTTATCATTAATCTGTTAATGTACATTTAGGTTGTGGGACTATTTCTAAAATACACATTCTATGGCTAGTTTTCATTAGTGATTGCTACTTGAGATATTTGAATTTTTTGCTGTAATCCATAGTAGTAACATGATGATGAATATTTTGTTTCATTAGAGGAAGATGAGGAGGAGGAGGAAGAAGTCAGAGGCAAAGTGTCTCCCTATGACAAGATAATTATACCTGGTAAGTTCAAGATAATTCTCCAAGATCACATTTAAAGGAGGAATGCTGTTCAATATTTCTTTTGTGCAAAACCATCTTTTTGAGTTAAATAAAGTAGATTTTTCTTCTTTTAGAAAAAATTAAAAAGATACACTTAGGCACAAAACTTGCAAACTAGAAAATGCACTGGGGGTAAACATGAGGGATATTAAACTTCTGGGATGAACAGAAGTCCCTGTGAGAGCATTTGTTTCTGCTGCTCTGTCCTGTAACAAAGCGAAAGGCAGCAAATCTGCTGATGGTTTGACTTCTGTGTCGCTTGGCAAGACCCCCAGGACTGGACCACCACAGCCCTTTCCCCGCCGTTTTTGGTGTTAGCGATGCCGTCATCTTTTCTAGAAGACATTCAGACCCTGAACTGAGACTGGGCAGGTAAGAAACCTTTGGGTTCACTGTTGACTCTGCGGCAGTTTTGGTCTATCAAGAGTATATCACGGCTGGGCGCGGTGGCTCACGCCTGTAATCCTAGCACTCTGGGAGGCCGAGGCAGGCAGATTGCTCGAGGTCAGGAGTTCAAAACCAGCCTGAGCAAGAGCGAGACCCCTGTCTCTACTAAAAATAGAAAGAAATTACTTGGACAGTTGAAAATATATAGAAAAAAAATTAGCCGGGCATGGTGGCACATGCCTGTAGTCCCAGCTACTTGGGAGGCTGAGGCAGCAGGATTGCTTGAGCCCAGGAGTTTGAGGTTGCTGTGAGCTAGGCTGCCGCCACAGCACTCACTCTAGCCTGGGCAACAAAGTAAGACTCTGTCTCAAAAAAGAAAAGAGTATATCACAAAGTACTCGCGAAAGCAAAGCGTAAACAGCTTGTACTACGAGACAGGATATACTTGGCGCTGAGCAGGCATTTCTTGTGACCTTCTCATGAACGCTAGAAAGTGTTGTTGTTTTTAGTCAGTTTGCATGAGGCGTACTCACAGGGCATCATTTATTTTGAGTCATATGATCAATACAAGAACAGCTGTTTTCAGCAACTTAGCACGAGGCTGTAACTAACAGGGTCGCAGGAGTCAATTTTGTGGCTGTGATCATCTCCTCCTCTTGGTCCAGACACAGCTTGCAGAAAAGCTTCTGGAAGCCCCGAGACCTCCAGATAGCAGTCATCCTGGGGGCTGGATAGTGCCTGTCTGCCTGTGAGCTCTGAAACCGGCGGCAGAAACGTGAAACGTCAAAAGGGACGGATTGTCTCAGATTTCCCATTAATTTAAATATATGCCTCAAAGTTAAAAAGTAAAGTTGATTACTCTGAATGAGCAAGTCTGTCCAGTTTATCGCTTCTGGGCAATATTCACTCATTGCAAACTCCATGATAAATCCTAAGGTTCCCTCTGAGGGTAACTGGATACATTTCGGCTCAACTAACGACGTGTCCTGCGCCAGGCACTCACTGAGCCCTTCTACAGTCCCGCAAGGCAGGAATTAATTACCCCCGTGGCCACCCGCTCCAGAAGCTGAAGCTTCTGGGATTTATCCAAGTCCACTTCCCTGGTAAACGGGAGGACTGCAATTCATACTCAGGTCTCCTCACTGCACTGCCTCCAGAGCACAGGTAAAGTGATCCATGATTCTCAGTCACGGTCCACTGGGCTGCCCTCTCTTTGTTGGACAGAGTCGCTGTGGTGGGGAACCTGAGGCCATGGGTGGCTCTCCAGATCTCCAAGTGCGGCCCCTCGACCAAATCCAAACTTCACAGAACAAATCCCTTTATTAAAAGTATTTGTTTTGTAAAATTTGGATTCAGTCGAAAGGCTGCACTCAGGGATCCGGAAGACTATATATACCCGGGGCCACAGGTTCCCCAGCCCAGTCTGTTGTTAGTTAGCAAATCACCCTCTTTCCAGAAATTGTGTCTATTTTCCGTCTTGCTGAAAGACATGAGAGCATTGTCTCATTTGTACCTGTTGGATTTTAATTGATGGAGGTCACTAAGCGAGGACACAGAGAGGTCACTGCCATTGAAAGAATTTATTACTTTCGTTTCCCGAGAGAAGGGGGAACATCTCTCCGTGAGGGCCACGTGGGGAGCTCCAGGTTTGCTCAGGAGGCAGAAGCTAGAGCACGGGGAAGGTCTGTGCCAAAGCCTTTATTGGGGTTTCTGCAGGAAAGGAAAGGCAGGCCAGAGAAAACGGCTTAGGACTGGCTAGTCTGAGCTTTGTGGGAGGTCTCTAGGTGCTTTGTCCTGGGATGATTTAGGGCAAGGGAAATACTGGCTTCCTGTGTGAGAGTTGGATAAAGGCAGCCGGTGGCTTGCATGCGAGAGGCATTCTCCCAAGCAGTTGCTTACAGTCTTTAGGTGATAGCTAGCCCCAAGAGGGGCAGTCTCTCCCCAGGTCTGCAAGGCCCTCCTCAAGATAATAAAAAATGTGATTAATACAAGCATCCATGCTTGATTTCAGTGATGAAACATTCCACTCTAAGGTAATCCAGTTCTAGGTGGTATTCTGTCCTTGATCAGTCATTGTATTTTACCACTGCCATTAGACTATATCCGGTTTGATTCTTTCAGATCTCCTAGTTGAAGGAGACAAGGTTAAAGTTATATCTACATTATGAATGTGGAAAAATTCATTAAAACATAGACTTCCACATGACTCCAGATGGCCATATACAGGGACCTCCTTGCTACATACGATGTTACCAAGCAGAAATCTATTACTTGCTATCCACAGTGAGCCAGTACAGGGACAATAGATATTCTAAATAATTATCTTGATACTGCAAAATCCTGAGGTTCTCTCTGAATTATAAAGAGAATGAATGGACATTTAAAAAAAAAATCATTTAGAGGGAAGTATATTTTATCATATTATAATTCTTTTAAAATTGGAAAGCCAAAGATGTTTATATTTGTAATATTTGATTAACTAGAATCTTCCAACTCCCAATCACTCTGAAAAAAATATAATAGTACAAAATAAAATAATAATAATAAAATAATATAAAAATAAAACAATATAAAAACGATATGATATTTTGAAATTATTAGGTCATTAACAAAATTAATAAATTTTCATCTAGGGTGCAGTGGTGTGCACCTATAGTCCCAGCTGCTACTTAAGAGGCTGAGGCAGGAGAATTGCCTGAACCCACGAGTTCGAGGCCAGCCTGGGCAACATAGCAAGACCCTGTCTTTTGAAAATAATTAAATAAATTTTCATCTAGACGTCTGACATCATGGAGCTTAAACAAATTCAATTTCCAGTGGATTTGTTGACATAATTTTGATTTCAGTACTATACGAGCATTTGGGGGTTCAGGCATTTCTCTTCCTTTTCAAAATGTAGCCATTCATGAAAATCATGAAAATCCAGTGGTCGAAGATGAGCAGAACAGGTCAGACCATTATGGATTTACAGAATTTTATTCCACATGCTCAGTCTTCAGCCCTTGTTTTCACTGTTAACAGACATGGCCGACGACGCTCACATGCCTTCCACATGCCTCATGGGTGCCTCTGCTCTGGGCTCTCTGCAGTACACTTTCCTTTCTCACCTCTCTAAGACAGCTTATTAGAGTGCATCTAAATGAGAATGGGATTATTATGTGCTCAGCCAATACAGTTTCAGGGTAAAACTCAAATTATTCCCAAGTTTTGCTGGGCTCTAATATGAGGCAAGATATTTACGGTGCACCTGGACACTGATCTAGGCACCAGTGTCCTCTGGCCCTGCTGTTGAGAGTGCCTGAGAACAGCAACCACTCTTGGAAAGTTCATTTCACTCATGCACATTTTAATCTCTCATGCACTCAACATATGCCCATTGAATTTGTACTAGAAGCTGCAGAGACATTTGCTTTTGTAGTTCAAAATAAAATCACAGGTGGGTAAAATGATCTCCATCATTAATATGATCTGTGTGTTATATTTGATAAATGCTGACCCTGTTGTATCGGACATAAATGTTTCATGGCCAACGGCATTAAGTGAGGAAAGAGATGGACCCGTGGAAATTAAATTCCAAGGGGAGTCCCACTTTTATTAATTTGGCAAGCTGGCCATCAAAGCAGTTTGCTTGTAGCCATGGCTGTCTTTTTGGAAGCCTGTGATAATTGTACTGGAAGGATTGACCAGGAAGCCGTTGATATCACAGGGTCGTCAGAGATTTGCTATTTATGATTTCTTCTGTTTTTATTGGAAGGAAGGAAGCAAGGAAGGAAGGAAGGAAGGAAGGAAGGAAGAAGGGAGGGAGGGAGGGAGGGAGGGAAGGAAGCAAGGAAGGAAGGAAGGAAGGAAGGAAGGAAGGAGGGGGAGGAAGGGAGGGAGGGAGGAGAGAGATTGCATGAAATACTAGTTGGTTGGGTTTCATAGGGTGGTCTCTGGAAACATGGTGATTTGTATGTATTTATCCTCCAGGAGAGGCAGCAAGAAGGCCAGTTTGACAGGCCACTTGTGGCAACAGGCGGTCCCAGCTGGTAACCAGACATTCACCGTTTGGGTCCACCAGCACCCTTCACTCTGGGGCTTCTCCTTCTCCCCAGAATTCGTCTGTGCCCTGGATGCTTCCGACGAGTTTCTGAAGGAGCGGGTGATAAACCTTCCTGAGACCGTGGTGGCGGGGACCCACTACAGCCAGGACGGATTCCTGCGGGTCCTGAGCAACTACCGGGACCTCAATACTGAAGATGAGACTGTCTTCAACTATTTCGATGAAATTGAAATCCACCCGATACACATGGGTATGAAATGAATTCAGGGATAAGAGAATGTTGAGAGGCAGAACCGCCTCCCCCGACAAACCCTGGTGCATGTGGATCGTGGGACCGAGGGAGGGAGGGTGGGGAGTGAACCATGTGCCAGGGTGCAGGAAACCACAGGATGAACAGGGCATGCCTCCTGGGGAGTCATTTTACATGGGGATTTGGTGGTGGGAGGGTGTTATTATGGCATGAAAACATACAGATATATTATGCATTCATATAACAAATTGGCATATTTTTTGACGGACGCTTCAAAGAAGTGTGTTTTTGCTGCCGGCTGCTTTGGGCCATTCCTGCAGGTTCCTTGGGGGCAGTGTTCTGTCCCTATCATATTGCTGGTTACGGGTGCTCTTCACAGATGCCCTACTGGCCTTTAGACTGGCCAGCCCACCCCCATAGCTTCCCAGAAAAGCAAATAGAGCTTCATGGCACTCCTCCTTGTTTCCTGTAAACACATAACTCAGAGCTTAGCACATACCAGACACTCAGTCAATATGATCTTGCATCAAGCTCACCATCATTATCGTTCCTGGCTCCAAATCTCCTGTGCCCTGGCACATACATAGCTGCTTCTAAAACTCCCCCTGGCCTGGTGAACCCCTGAACTTCCTTTCTGGTTCTCTGGATCTTGATGCTAATTCCTCACCTGGGTTTGGTGAGAAACAACCAGTGCCTGCCTGGTGGAAGCTCACTGGCCAGGCTGACCCTTTGGGCCTCCTGGGGCTTCTCTCTACCCTCACCAGCCAGATGGGACAGCATGTGGACCCTGAAGTAGTGGGAGGCTTAGAGCTAATGGATAATGCCAGCGGGAGGCAAGACAGCTGATTCCATATTGGCTCTGCCTCGGTTTCCTTATCTGTGAAATAGGAAAGTAACCAGGCTTACAGGGTTGTTGCATATGGTAGACATAAGATATGGGCTGGGATGGTGGCTCATGCCTGTAATCCTAGCACTTTGGGAGGCTGAGGCTGGAAGACTGCTTGAGCCCAGGAGTTCAAGACCACCCTGTACAACATAGTGAATCCTCAACTCTGCAAAAAGTTTTTAAAAATTAGCTGGGCCTGGTGGCATGTGCCTATCGTCCCAACTAACCTGGGAGGCTGAGGTGGAGGATTGCTTGAGCCCAGAACTTAGAGACTGTAGTGAGCTATGATGACGCCACTGCACTCTAGCCTGGCAACAGAGCAAGTCTTTGTCCAAACAACAACAACAACAAAAAAAGGCACTTCATTAAGTGCCTAACACAACAAGTAGTAATTTTGTTATTACTACCAATACTAAGTTATAAAATGATATGCTGTGAAGAAATATAAAAATAACCAATTTATAAATTTGCAAATTCTTCTCTTTTTTGCACCCTCAGCAGCAATTGGGTTTTGCCCTTGTCTGGATCGGTTTCTGCATGTTGAACATGTTTTAGGCCAGGCATGGTGGCTCATGCCTGTAATCCTAGCACTCTGGGAGGCCAAGGCAGGCAGATTGCTCAAGGTCAGGGGTTCGAGACCAGCCTGAGCCAAGAGCGAGGCCCTGTCTCTACTAAAAATAGAAATAAATTAATTGACCAACTAAAAAATATATATATAGAAAAAAATTAGCCAGGCATGGTGGCACATGCCTGTAGTCCCAGCTACTCAGGAGGCTGAGGCAGGGGGATTGCTTGAGCCCAGGAGTATGAGGTTGCTGTGAGCTAGGCTGAAGCTGAGACTCTGTCTCAAAAAAAGAAAAAAAAAAAAAGAACATGTTTTATATGTAAAAGCTAAGGATTCTACACCTTCTAATATGGAAATTAGTTTACACTAATTAGAGAATTAGGAAAGAATTGTGAACAAATTTTAAAAGAGTAGTGATTGTCATCTTTTTAGTAAAGCCCAAAAAATTACTTAAAGGAAGGAGAGTCCCCAGGGGGAAACAATGAGAAAAACAGAAATGACGGTGAGGAATGAATGAAGTGGCCACTGTGTTTTGTCTCTTTCTGTGCTCATGACATTTGGCCTCATCTCCACAGTGACAACTGAGAGATAACGTGAAGGCAAAGGGGAGAAATGTGTCACAAAGATAGGAGTAGGGGGAGGGTGTCTGAAGGCCAGGAATGCAGCCCGGCCTCAGAAGGGTCTGGAATGCGGCCCTGGAAAGATGCCGGGAGCCACATTCTCTCTCTGCATCTAGACCCCACTTCTCTGTCAGTGTCTCTTTCGTCCTGTCTTTGGGCCAGTGTTCCCTCCCTACTCTCTGGCCCCTATGGCAGACTGAGGCCACCCCACAGACCCAGAGTTGCCATGTTATACTGGGAGCCAAGCCCAGAGTTGGACTGACTCTCTCTGTCCAATTCCACATTCCTAGAAGGGCAACTCTCCTGGTTTGACAGTTTGGCCAGGTGCCCACGCTGGCCTGATCAGCGGGTCCTCCGCTTCAGTATCTGGGTGGAATATTGCCGGGGGGAAACGTTTCCCGATGACCTCTTCTCCAAAAATAGAGCCTTTCCCCAAACGTTTGAGGGCACTTAGTGACATCAGGGTTGTAGTCACTCAGAGGAATCAGAGCGAAACACATTTAAACGTCACAGGTTGGGGACTAAGGAGGTACCAGATATGACTTTGTTTTTTGAAGGTTTTCTTTGCTTTTTTCCTTCCAAACAAAAGGTCTCACATCGGCCGGGCACGGTGGCTCACGCCTATAATCCTAGCACTCTGAGAGGCCTAGGTGGGTGGATTGCTCGAGGTCAGGAGTTCAAAACCAGCCTGAGCAAGAGCGAGACCCCGTCTCTACTAAAAATAGAAAGAAATTAATTGACCAACTAGTACATATAGAAAAAATTAGCTGGGCATGGTAGCGCATGCCTGTAGTCCCAGCTACTCAGGAGGCTGAGGCAGGATTGCTTGAACCCAGGAGTTTGAGGTTGCTGTGAGCTAGGCTGACGCCACAGCACTCACTCTAGCTTGGGCTACACAGCAAGATTCTGTCTCAAAAAAAAAAGGTCTCACATATTTATTACTGAGCCGGCTTACTAGTGCAGAGCATATAAACAATGAGAAAAACATTTTCCCAATAAAATGTGTCTAGCTGTCCAGATAGTGGTGACATTTTCAGCTTGATGGTGAGATGATAGTGACCTTGATGTGGCATAAATACGTGCACCATCTCACGTGCAGCTCTTTACAGATCCAGCTGGCTTCTCCAGTGTCTCCTCTTGGAGTTGTACCTGATTTTATTACCAGTTTTCATCCAAATCCACTGGGGGGGGGGGTAGGGTCGATTTTGCTTTTGTTTTCTGGCCAGGAATCGCTTGATCCTGAAAGTCTCATAAGAAGACATGGTGAGAAATGGAGCCAACCACACACACCACGATGACAGCCTAGCTTTTTTAAGGGCTTGTTTCTGCCCCTCCCCTCTTCCCATGTTAGAACCTGGTAGTGCATCTGTCTAGCCTAGGTCAAGGCCACATGGACACTGCATGGGTGCAGGAGTGGCTGTGGCTGGGGGTGAGGCAGGCAGTTACTCAGAGGCAAGCCTGGAGGGGCTCGGTCCAAATGCTTGGGCTGTAAGGTCCTTTGCAGACACCCTCCAGGCAAACCCCGTGACTTTGTGGAAATCTCATTGTTTATCAATAAGCCATTTTTCTTCTCTTCTTTGGTCTTGATATTAACATTAGTCACATATTCTGGAGTTTGGACATTTTCCTATTCAAGTAGGCTAACTAATATGGTTAATTTTTTATGAATTGAAAATGCATCCCAGCATCACTGAGCCTCAGAAACTGAAAACAGGAGGAACCTCAAGGTTATCCTACCTGGCCTCCAGCAAGTGCAGGACTTTCTTCTGTAGAAACCTGTGAAAGAACCGTCCCAGTCTTGCTTGAGTACCTCCAGGGATGGAGAGCTCATTACTTTGGAGGTGGCCCATCCCCCCATCCATCCACGCCAATCAATAGTGATCATTAGGACTCAGAGACGCCAAGTCCAAATCTTCCTACCCATGACTCTCAGACTCTGGTCTGATATTTGCCTGTGAGAGAAGAAATTCTGAACTATGCTGGCAATCAGAAAAGAAAACCCCAATGTGGTAATTTACTTAATTTACTATCACAAGTTTATAGTAAGTAATAAAGCATTTTCCCAATTTGCAGGCAGGCCTAGAATATAAGTATGTGTTGATCTCCTCTCCCCTGGTATTTAAAGATGTAGGAAAACTCGAAGATGCTCAGAATAGACTTGCTATCAAACAGCTCATCAAAGAGATTGGGGAGCCTCGAAATTATGGTTTAACAGATGAAGAAAAGGCGGAAGAGGAGCGGAAGGCTGCAGAGGAATGCCTGGCCAGGGAGGCTGCTGCGGAAGCAGAACGCGAACACAACGAGGCGGTGGAGATGGCGGAGAAGGTGGCTCGCTGGGAGGAGTGGGTGAGTGTCTGTGTGTTGGGGACAGGCGCCTGGCAAAGCCACTTAGGTCACTTCCACTTCCCATCCCACTAGAGAGAAATGTCAGGGAAATACCCCAAACAAGGTTTTTTTTTTTTGGTCATATGGAGCATTTTAAAAAAGATATCCATGGTCTTCTGCTAAGTATCGATAACAAGGTCAACGAAAAAAAAGCCAAACTCTGTAAAATAATTTTAAAAAGATTTATTCTGAGCTAAATTTGAGGACCATGACTTGGAGCTATACTCAAGAAGTCTTGAGTAAGTGGACTCGCTGTGGTTGGGTTACAGTTTGGTTTTATACATTTCAGGGAGACAGGGGTTACATGTAAAGTCATAAATCAATACATAGGAGGCATACATCAGTTTGACCCAAAAGGGTGGGCCATCTTGAAGGGTGGGGGGGCTTACAGGTTATAGGTGGGTTTAAAGATTCTTTGAGGGAGGGCATGGGAGCTCACGCCTGTAATCCTAGCACTCTGGGAGGCCGAGGCGGGAAGATCACTCAAGGTCAGGAGTTCAAAATCAGCCTGAGCAAGAGATCATGTCTCTACTAAAAATAGAAAGAAATTAGTTGGCCAACTAAAAATATATAGAAAAAAAATTAGCCAGGCATGGTGGCGCATGCCTGTAGTCCCAGCTACTCAGGAGGCTGAGACAGAAGGATAGCTTGAGCCCAGGAGTTTGAGGTTGCTGTGAGCTAGACTCATGTCACGACATTCTAGCCCAGGCAACAGAGTGAGATTCTAACTCAAAAAAAAAAAAAAAGATTCTTCGACTTGTAATTGGTTAAAGACATGATGCTTTATCTAAAGGCTTGGAATATTTGGAATGTTTTAACATAAGAAGCTGTTTATCAGAGATGAGCCATGGGACATAGATTTGTTGTGTAAATTAGAGGACTTGTAGGTTTGCCTTGCATACCCTTAGGCCTGTTAATGGGTTACCAAGGATGTCCCCTGGAAGGGAGGCGAGCATGATGAGGCAAGTCTGACCTTCCGCTTCCTGGCAGGCAATTTAGTTTTAGGATATTCCTTTGGCCACAAGGGTGTCCATTCAGTCAGCCAGTGGGTTGGTGAGCCTCAAGATTTTATTTTGGTTCACAACAAAAACTAACCATTGTCAGTAGTATAATACACACTTGTAACCTGGGCACAGAGGCTTATGCCTGTAATCCTAACACTTTGGGAGTTCAAGGCAGGAGGATCCCTTGAGGCCAGAAGTTCGATACTAGTCTGGGCAACATAGTAAGACACTGTTTCAAAATATTAATATTAATAATAATAATACACATCCCTGTAAATGTGTAACATTTTCTTACATGTTAACCTTGTGATTTGATTTTCCTCCATTTACCCATCTAACCTGGGTGTTCCGCCTCATTCCACTCCTCCTTAGTCCCCAAATCACTGAGTCTAGTAAGTGATTTTGCTTTCAAAAATAGCACCCAAATCTGTCCACAGCTCTCCACTGCCCTTGATCAGGGTCAGAGTTTCTCACCAGAATTGGGCAGTCTCCCCACAGTCTCCCCATCTCTACCTCGTCTACCTCCAATCTGTTTCCACACTGCTGCCAGGTGATTCTTCTAAAATGCAGATCCGCCACCATTCTTTCCTGCTTAAAACTCTTCACAGCCTGTCCATCACCACTGGACAAATGTCCCTACTCCTCATTGTGGCCCACAGGGTCCTTTGTGACCTGGTTGCTTCTCATATTTCCCAACTTCAAAAACTCCTCCAATGCTATTCTTGTTGGGTCATCTGCTTGACCAACTTCCTGTCATCTCTCGTCGTTTACTAAAAGTCATCTTTCCAATGAGGCTTTTCCCGATCACTACATGGAAAATTTCATTAGCTGGTTGTGGTGGCACATGCCTATATATATTCCCAGCTATTCAGGGGGCTGAAGAGGGAGGATGGCTTGAGCCAGGAGTTCAAAGCTGTAGAGAGCTGTGAAGGAGCCACTGCACTCCAGCCTGGAGGTTATAAAGGTATAATATAAAAATTATAGTTATATACCCTGGAAAGAGCTTTGGCGATCAATTTCTCTAACTTGTCAAGCTTACATTACTGAAATATATACATTATGCAAAGTAAGGACAGGGCCATATCTTGAACATGATGGCTATTCATAATTAAAATGAAATGTAACATTTGTGCTGCAGCATGTTGCCATTTAACCACTGTGCTAGTATTAGAACAAACTCTTCCCCTCTCAACCTACCCAAGCAATTCCAGGAATTCCCAAGGAATTCCGACACTGGTAATTGCCAGTGTTGGGGCTTGAGAGGGAACTGTCCAGTAGGGCCAAGGTCAGAAATGCCAACTGGAAAAGACAGGGGAGCAGAGGGGATATCTTTATAATATCCTAGCTTTTTATAATATGTTGCAAAGTTTGTCTCAATTCATCAGTTTATCTTATAACATTATTTATTGTGCTTTATAACATTTTTAGCAGTATCTAAATGTATCTGGGGTGAATTCTGTGACAATTGTTCTCCATTTTCTGATCGTACATTTACTTTACCCCAAATGTTCTATTTGTAGAATAAACGACTAGAGGAAGTGAAACGGGAAGAAAGAGAATTGCTGGAGGCTCAGTCTATTCCCCTGAGAAACTATTTGATGACCTATGTTATGCCAACTCTTATGCAAGGTCTGAATGAGTGTTGTAAGGTCAGACCAGAGGATCCCATTGATTTTCTGGTAAGAAATTGAATTTTTTAAAAAAATAACAATGTGAAAATAAAATATGCCTGAATCTTAACAAAAAACCAGCGGAGATATAAAAACTGTATGTCTAGGCCGGGCGCGGTGGCTCAAGCCTGTAATCCTAGCTCTCTGGGAGGCCGAGGTGGGCGGATCGTTTGAGCTCAGGAGTTCGAGACCAGCCTGAGCAAGAGCGAGACCCCATCTCTACTATAAATAGAAAGAAATTAATTGGCCAACTAATATATATAGAAAAAATTAGCCAGGCATGGTGGCACATGCCTGTAGTCCCAGCTACTTGGGAGGCTGAGGCAGCAGGATTGCTTGAGCCCAGGAGTTTGAGGTTGCTGTGAGCTAGGCTGACGCCATGGCACTCACTCTAGCCTGGGCAATAAAGTGAGACTCTGTCTCAAAAAAAAAAAAAAAAAAAAAACAAACCTGTATGTCTAGTTATTTGGGAAATAGTTTCTAATACATTCACAGTTTACATTAAGATTTTTATTATTCGTTTGCAAGTAAAAAATTTATGTACGTTTATTTTTAAATTATAAACATTACTGGTACAAATATATGACTAATAATAACTTGTAAACTGTTGACTTGTCTTTTTTTTTCCCTTTCGACTGTAGGCAGAATATCTTTTCAAGAACAATCCTGAAACTCAGTGAAACTTTAAAGATCTCGCATCATATTCCTTTACAGAGTTAGAGATCAATGTAACGTTGTAATTTGAAAAAGTGCTTTCTTTTTTGCTGTAAACAAATATTCTATAAAGTAGAATCATTATAAAAAGCTATATGGCAATGAATGACTACTTCATTAAAACTGTATTTGAAAGATAAATTGATAAGGCATCTGTGCATAGCTCATGCAACAAATATTGATTTGTGATTTTATTCTTTGGTCAGTTCTAAGTATTCTGCCTCTTCACACTAATGTTTATAGAAATTTAACTTATAGCATGAAGAAAATCAGACTATATATTATTCTAACATGCAGGCTAATTAATTTACATGACTTATGGTCTGAATACCAATGGTGTTAGAAATGGAAACAATTTAGAACAGTTTGTGCTTTGCGGAGTCACAGTAACTCAGACATGGTGTGTTTCCCCAAGGTTGCTTTTGAGTTCAGGGTCAGAATCCCAGCCAATGAATCAGAGAGAACTGTAAACCTTTAGGTGGAACAATTCATGTAATAGGATAAATCTAATATTTGTGATAATCAGAAAGTTGCTGAATATTGTCAACAAACTTTAGAATACAGGCATAAGTTATCAATCCCTATGGTCTTTTTTCAGCTCTAAAAATCCCATAAAATTCATAGAATTACCTTGAATGAGAAATTAGTTTATGTTTATTTTAATGGCATGTATATTTTATCCCTTTAAATAATGTAACCTAGTATAACTGCCCTATATTTTTTATTGTGGTAAAATACACATAAAATTTACCACTGTTACTATTTTAAAGTGTACAATTCAGCGGCACTAAGTACATTCGCAATGCTGTGCAACCACCACCATCGTCTAGTCCAGAACTTTTTCATCACCCAAATGGAAACTTGTCATTAAGCATCACTCTCCACTATTCCTCTACCCCCAGCTCCTAGCAACCACTAATCTGCTTTCTGTCTCCATGGATTTGCTTATTCTAAATATTTATGTAAAAGGAATCATACAATGTGTGGCCTTTTGTGTCTGACCTCTCACTTAGCATGATGTTTTCATGGTTCACCCATGTTATAGCATGTATTAATACTTCATTTCTTTTTATTTTTTATTTTTTGAGACAGAGTCTCAGTCTGTTGTTCAGGCTAGAGTACCGTGGCTTCAGCCTAACTCAGAGCAACCTCAAACTCCTGGGCTCAAGGGATCCTCTTGCCTTAGCCTCCAGAGTAGTTAGGACTACAGGCATGCGCCACCATGGCCAGCTATTTTTAGTAGGGATGGGATCTCACTCTTGCTCAGGCTGGTCTTGAACTCCTGAGCTCAAGCAATCCTCCCGCCTCTGCCTCCTAGTGTGCTAGGATTACAGGAGTGAGCCACTGCACCTGGCCTCGTTTCTTTTTATAGCTGAATAATATTCTGTTGTATGGATATACCACATTTTGTTTGATCATTCATTTGTTGATGAACATTTGAGTTGTTTCCACCTTTTGGCTACTGTGACTAGAACTGCTATAAATATTCATGTACAAGTTCTTACTTGAACTTGTCAATTCTTTTGGCTAGATACTTAGGAGTGGAATTGCTGTTCTATGATAATTCTATGTTTAACTTACTGAGGAACCACCAAACTGTTTTACACAGTAGCTGCACCATTTTACATTATTATCCCAATTCCCTACATCTTTACTTATACTTGTTATTTTTTTTTAATGGCCATCTTAGTGGGTATGCAGTAATATTATATTGTGATTAATCATCTTTTAATATGTTTGCTGGCCATTTGGATATCTTTTCTGGAGAAATGTACAGGCATACCTCAAAGAAATTTCAGGTTTGGTTCCAGACCACCACAATAAAGTGAATATTGCAATAAAGCAAGTCACATAAATTTTTTTGTTTCCTAGTGAGTATAAAAGTTATGTTTACACGATACCACAGTCTGTTAATCTGCAATAGCATTGTCTAAAAAAAAAACAACAATGTACATAGCTTAATTAAAAAATACTTCATTGATAAAAATGCTAACAATCATCTGAGCCTTTAATGAGTTGTAATCTTTTTGTCGGTGGACTCGATGTTGATGGATGCTCGCTTATCAGGGTGGTAGTTGCTAAAGGCTGTGGCAATTTCTTAAAATTGAAAAATGTAGTTTGCTGCATCAAATGACTCTTCCTTTCGCAAGCAGTTTCTCTGTAGCATGTGATGCTGTTTGATAGCTTTTTAACCGCATTAGAACTTTTTTTTTTTTTTTTTGAGACAGATTCTCACTGTGTTGCCCGGGCTAGAGTGCCGTGGCGTCAGCCTAGTTCACAGCAACCTCAAACTCCTGAGCTCAAGCAATCCTTCTGCCTCAGCCTCCCAAGTAGCTGGGACTATAAGCATGCACCACCATGCCTGGCTAATTTTTTCTATATGTTTTTACTGTCCAAGTAATTTCTTTCTATTTTTAGTAGAGACGGGGTCTCATTCTTGCTCAGGCTGGTCTGGAACTCCTGACCTCAAACGATTCACCTGCCTTGGCCTCCCAGAGTGCTAGGATTACAGGCGTTAGCCACTGCGCCCAGCCCCTGCTGCTACTTTATCAACTAAGTTTAGTAATATTCTCAATCCTTTGTTGTCATTTTGATATTGCTGACAGCGTATTCACCAGTAGATTCCATTTCAAGAAACCACTGTCTTTTCTCATCCAGAAGAAGCAATTCATTATCCATTA
Source organism: Mirza zaza (assembly GCA_008750895.1). NCBI lineage: Eukaryota > Metazoa > Chordata > Mammalia > Primates > Cheirogaleidae > Mirza > Mirza zaza. The sequence goes on from VSMD01095130.1 coordinate 20,724, forward strand.
AATGTTTTTTCATGAAATTGCACCAATTCAGTTCTACATTTTCAGGCCCCACTTCTAATTCTAGTTCTCTTGTTATTTCGACCACATCTGCAGTTACTTAACTGCACTGAAATCTTGAACCCTTCAAAGTCGTCCATGAGGGTTGGAAACAACTTTTTCCAAACTACTATCAATGTTGATATTTTGACTTCCTTCCATTGATAGCAAATGTTCTTAATGGCATCTAGAATAGTAAATCCTTTCCAGAAGGTTTTCAATTTATGTTGCCTAGATCCATTAGAGAAATCACTATGGCAGGTATAGCCTTATGAAGTGTATTTCTTAAATAATAAGTCTTGAAAGTCAAAATTACTTCTTGACCTATGAGCTACAGAATGGATGTTGTGTTCGCAGGCATGAAAACAGTATTAATCTCCCTAGACATCTCTCCATCAGAGCTCTTCAGGGACCAGGTGCAGTAATATTTTGAAAGAAATCTTTTGAGCAGGAAGACTCAACAGTGAGCTTAACACATTCAGTAAAGTAAGCCAGGTGTGTTGGTACACGCCTTAATAAGGCCCAGCTACTCGGGAGGCTCAGGTAGGAGGATCAATTCAGCCCAGGACTTTGAGGCTATAGTACATGATGATCGTGTACTTCAGGCTGTGTACTCCAGGATCGTGTACTCCATAGCCAGTATACTCCAGGCTGGACAACATAGTGAGATCCTGTTATTCAGTAAACCATGCTGTAAACAGATGTGCTGTCATCCAGGCTTTGTTGTTTCATTTACAGAGCAGATTTAGCATAATTCTGAGAGTCCCTAAGATTTTTTGAATGGTAAATAAGCATTGGCTTCAACTTAAAGTTACCAGCTGCAATAGCCCCTAACAAGAAAGTCAGCCTGTCCTTTGAAGCTTTGAAGTCAGGCATTGACTTCTCCTCTGTAGCTATGAAAGTCCTAGATGGCATTTTCTTCATTTTTGTTTTGTCTATGCTGAAAATCTATTATTTAGTATAGCCACCTTTATCAATCTTAGCTAGATCTTCTGGATAACTTGCTTCTATATCAGCACTTGCTGCTTCACCTTACACTTTTATATTATGAAGATAGCTTCCTTCCTTAAACCTCATGAACCAACCTCTGCTAGCTTCAACTTTTTTTCTATGGCTTCCTCACCTCTCAAGCCTTCACAGAACTGAAGAGAGTTAGGGCTTTCTTCATATCAACAATAAGGCTGTTTTGCTTTCTTATCATTCATGTATTCACTGGAGTAGCACTTTTAATTTCCTTCAAGAACTTTTCCTTTGCATTCACAACTTGGCTAACTGGCTCAAGTGGCCCAGCTTTCAGCCTGTCTTTGCTTTTGACATGCCTTCCTCAATATGCTTAATCATTTCTAGCTTTAGGTTGAAAGTGAGAGATGTGTAACTCTTCCTTTCACTTGACCACTTAGAGTCCATTCTAGACTTATTAATTGGTCTAATTCCAATAGTGTCATGTCTCAGGGAATAGGGAGGCCTGAGGAGAGGGAGAGAGATGGTGGAGAAACTAGAACACACACATTTATTAAGTTCACCATCTTTTATGGGAGCAGTTTGTGGCACCTGAAAACAATTACAATGGTAACATCAAAGATCACTGAAACTGATATAATAATAAGGAAAAGGTTGAAATACTACAAGAATTACAATTGAAGTATTGTGTGACACAGAGACTTGAAGTGAGCATATGCTGTTGGAAAAATGGTGCTGATAAATTTGGCTTGATGTAGGGTTGCCAACAAGTATCAATTTGTAAAAAAATGCACTATCTTTGAAGCATAATAAAATGAGGTGTGCCTGTATATTCAAGTCCTTTGCCCATTTTTTATTTGGATTGTTTTGTCTTTTTGTTCTTGAATTGTTAGAATTCTTTATGTATTCTGGATATAAGACCCTTATCAAATACATGATTTGCAAATATTTCCTCCCATTTTGTGGGTCTTCTCATTCTGTTGATGGTGCCTTTTAATTTAGATGAAGTCCAACTTACTTGTTTTTCCTTTTGTCTCACTGCACTGTTTTTGACCCTTACATTTTACTTGAAAATTCCAAGTAAATAATGAGAATGTATTTTCAACAGTTAAATCATTAGTCTTTATAATAGTTACATTTTCATACTTTCATTTCATGACATTGCTCCTTAGCTGACTGAAAAAACCCAAGCAATCAAAAGACAGCTTCTACATCCTCCCAATAGATACCTACCTCTGCCTTCCCTTCTGCTGCAGAGAACTGTCTGTGCTCCTGTCCAAGGTCTAGCCCCAACTTGTTCCATGGAACCTACACCTTCCCACAGTATCAGATTCTGCTCCTATAATTGCCCATTCTCTCTTGTAACTTAATTTTTCTCTCACTTCTGGATCATCACCCTTAGCTTTATTTTACCTCATTTTTTAAAATAGAGATGAGGTCCCTCCATGTTGCTTAGGCTGACCTTGACCTCTCAGACTCAAGTGATCCTCTCATCTCAGCCTACCAAGTAGCTGGGACTACAGGCACATACCACTATGCCTAGTTCAGCTTTACACATAATATACTAGGTTCCATACTTCAAAATAAAATAAGACAAAAACAAATTAAAATGAAAAACTTTCCCAGACCTTCAAATACTCCTCCAGCTATGGTCCCGATATTCTGCTTCTCCTTATAGCAAGGTTACTAGTCAGCTCCACATTTCCAAATCCAATTGTTAATTCTCAGGCCTCATCTTACTGGGCATCCAGAGTATCAGACACATTTGATCATTTCCTCCTTAAAACACTTTCTTCCCGGCCGGGCGTAGTGGCTCACACCTGTAATCCTAGCACTCTGGGAGGCCAAGGTGGGCGGATTGCTCTAGGTCGGGAGTTCAAAACTAGCCTGAGTGAGACCTCGTCTCTATTAAAAATAGAAAATTAATTGACCAACTAAAAATATATATAGAAAAAATTAGCCGGGCATGGTGGCACATGCTTGTAGTCCCAGTTACTTGGGAGGCTGAGGCAGAAGGATCGCTTAAGCCCAGGAGATTGAGGTTGCTGTGAGCTAGGCTGATGCCATGGCACTCACTCTAGCCTGGGCAACAAAGTGAGACTCTGTCTAAAAAAAAAATAAAAACCACTTTCTTCCCTGCACTGGGATGTCTAATAGGCATGTCCAGGCACATTAATCTGGCCAGTTCTAATTCCTAATTGCCCTCCTCCCTCCCCTCTGCCTGCCGCTCCCCATATTTTCCCATCAGTTATTGGCAACTCCATTCTTCCATTTGCTCAAGCCCAAAACCTTGGAGTCATCCTTGACTCTTCATTTTCTCTTACCTCATATCCAGTGCATGACACTGGCTCAACTTATCCCGAGTCTGCTGCTCATCCTTCTAACGCTACCCCCTGGGCCAAGATGCCAACATTTCTCACCTAGATTGCTGCTGTAGCCTCCTCACTTGTCCTGTTCCTTCCTGTGACCACTGTCAGCCTAGCAGTAGTAATAGAGTGAGAACTCACTCATGATCACCAAGAGGGCATCATGCCATCCATGAGGGATCCGCCCCTAGGACCCAAACACCTCCCACCAGACCCCACCTCTAACATTGCAGATCAAATTTCAGTATGAGGTTTGGAAGGGCCAAACATCCAAACCATATCACCTAGTGAATCATCATAGATAAAAACTTTGTCACACAGTATCTCCAATTATTACCTCCTATATGACACCAAAACACAATCCAGGTCGTTCTCAATATATGAAAAGGTTCTGCTCTCAAAAACATTTTTGTGTATTTTGTTTGTCTGAATGCACTATGGACCTCAGTGAGCTAGTTCTGGAAATCTTCCCACTATTTATGACATTGTTCTGTGGAAAATGCAATCTGAATGATACAGTAGTCCCCCCTTATCTGGGGTTTCACTTCTGACGTTTCAGATATTTGCAGTCAACCTCAATGCAAAAACAGTAGAAAATTCCAGAATAAACAAATCTTAAGTTTTAAATTGTGTGCTGTCCTGCTCTATCCCACTGGATTGAATCATCCCTTTGTCCAGTGTATCTATAGTCTACACTCCCACCCCTTAGTCACTTAGTGGCTGTCTTGGCGAATAGATTGTTGCCGTATCACCACAGCACAGTGCTTGTGTTCAAAACACCCTTATTTTACTTAATGATAATAACCCCAAAGTGATGCTGGCATATTGTGATAATTGTTCTATTTTATTATTATTGTTATTGTTGTTAATCTCTAACTGCACCTAATTTATAAAGCAAACTTTTTTTTTTTTTTTTTTGAGACAGAGTCTCACTTTGTTGCCCAGGCTAGAGTGAGTGCCATGGCGTTAGCCTAGCTCACAGCAACCTCAAACTCCTGGGCTCAAGCAATCCTTTTGCCTCAGCCTCCCGAGTAACTGGGACTATAGGCATGCGCCACCATGCCCGGCTAATTTTTTTTCTATATATTTTTAGCTGTCCAAGTAATTTCTTTGTATTTATAGTAGAGATGGGGTCTCACTCTTGCTCATGTAAGATACTGGGCTATAAGGAACAGACACCTTCCAGCTGCTGTTTACTGCTTAATTGTCTACTGCGAGGCATTATGAGTATATTATGGGATGCAGAGGAGAAAGACAAAGAGAGCGGAAACCTGAGTCTCTCAGCTAGGACCTGGAACAGGTTAGGGCCTATCAGGGGCAGGCTGAAGTAATAAAAAAAAAAAAAAAAAAAAATCACTGTGGAGGTGGATGCTTGACCAGTATGTAAGTAACGAAGTTATAAAAGGGGGCTTGCACACAAAGGAAGGTCCTTGCCCGGGGAAGAGGCCACTGCGCTGGCACTCTGGGGGCTCGGACCCTAGCTCGAGCTAGACAATAAAACTCCTTTTGGTAATTACAGCCTTGATGACTCTGTCTCTCTGTCCTGCAGACTTGCGAATCTCAAATGTAACACTCAGAGCTGGTTTCAAACTCCTGACCTTGAGCGATCCATCCGCCTTGGCCTCCCAGAGTGCTACGATTACAGGCGTGAGCCACAGTGCCCAGCCTATAAAGCAAACTTTTGATAGGTATGTATGTATAGGAAAAAACACAATGTACATAGGGTTCGGTACAATCCATGGTTTCAGGCATCCACTGGAGGTCTTGAAACATACCCTCCACAGATAAGGGAAGACTTAAGCTACTTAAGATACCAGTACAGGCCTGGCAAGGTGGCTCACACCTGTAATCCTAGCTTTCTGGGAGGCAGAGGTGGGAGGACAGCTGCAGCTCAGGGGTCTGTTCAACACCAGTCTGAGCACAGTGAGACCGCGTCTCTAGTTACAAAAAAATGTTTTTACAAATATAAAAAAAAAAAAAAAAGAAAAAAGAAAAGATACCAGTACAGGTCTGGCATGGAGATAATCCCAACACTTTGGGAGGCTGAGGCAGGAGGATCACTTGAGGCCCAGAGTTCAACACCAGCCTGGGAAACTTAGTGAGACCCCATCTCTACAAAATGTTAAAAAATTAAAACGTTCTGGTTTGTGGTCTACTTAAAAAAAAAAAAAGAAAAAAAAGAAGAAAAAAATTTTACAAAATTAAAATAATATTTTAAAAAGTTCTAAAAATTAAAAAAAAAAGAAAAGACATCATCCAGTTGTGGCGGTACGTGCCTGTAGTCCTAGCTACTCAAGAGGGTGAAGCAGGATTGACTGAACCCAGGAGTTTGAGGTTGGAGGGAGCTATGATCGTGCCACTGTACTCTAGAGGGGGTGACAGAGAGAGACCCCATTCTCCCCCTTCTCAGCAGCCAGTAGAAAACAGGCACTGGATGCAATAGCAGTAAAGATAGGCAGCAGCTGGAGGAAGGTGTGTTGGCAGGGGCTCTGAGGACAAGCAAGGCAAGGGTAACAGTAGATTGTTTTAACAAACATATTGCTAAGCGGTCTTTATCTCACTCTTCACTTGCCTTGGCTAACATTGTATCTTTAATTGTGTGATATAATGTGATCTGTGAACATCTAACTCATTGCTCATTTGTGAAATTTGAGTTGGAATAGTTGCTAGGTTTATTTTTATTTTTATTTTCTAGTGTCTTTTTTTTTTACATTAGAAGAATGAGGAAGTTGCTAGGTTTATATGAGGTTCTTCCAGAGCTGAAACATGACTCCAAGTCATATTACTGCTTTCAGAGTTTATAATCTCTATTTCCAGTCCAGATTTCTCTCCTTAGCCTGCGAAGCATATTTTCATCTGCCTTACAGACATTTCTAAAGGTCCCACAGGCACTTCAAAATCAAGACATATCTAACTACTCTCCTGATCACATCCACTCACCCAGCTATCCTCTTCTGCTTCTTATTTAATTTACTGGTAGCTCCATACATTGTCACCACTACACTCCGACCTTTGAAATCATCTTTGTCTTCTTGCTCTTCATCACCTCTCACATCCAGGATTAACTGTGCCTCCTAAAATCTCTCTCACATTGGTTCCTTCTTTACTTCTTTATTTCAAGCTTCATCATCTCTCACCTGAACTATAGCAAGAGCCCTCTCACCTATCTTCCAGCTTCAAAACCTCTCCTAGTTCAAATTCATTCCCTACACTTTCTGAGTGATCTTTCTGAAACTATAAATGTAACTTCACTCCTGTTTTAAAACTTTGTATGGCTCCCCCATTCACAAAAAGATAAAATCTCTCAGGATTAGCTTCAGGTCTCAGTTCAAAGGTCAGTTCCATTGAAAAGCATTGTCTAACTGAAGCTGATACCACTATCCTATCTGAGGTTGACCTCCCCCATAATTCCATCGCCTTGGTTTATTTTACTTATAGCACTTATCATAATCTGTTATTCTTTTTTTTTTTTGGACAGAGTTCCTTCTGTCGCCAGGGCTAGAGTGCCGTGGCTTCAGACCTGGATAAATTTTTTCCATATTTAGTAGAGACAGGGTCCCGCTCTTGCTCAGGCTGGTCTCAATTCCTGAGCTCAAGGGATCCTCCCGCTTGGCCCTCCCAGAGTGCTAGGATTACAGGGGTGAGCCACTGCGCCCAGCCAAAAATCTATTATTCTCTTGGTCAGTTTATTTGCTTAGGTATTTATCTGCCCTCCCACTTCCCCTTTTGTAAGATCCATGTGGATCAGAGATTTTATTTTTCATAATCAAGACTCACTTCCCCAGCTTAGCACAGTAATGAGGCACGGCCGGCACACCACAACCATTTGTTGAATGAAGGCCCCTTATCTTCTGCCCCTCACTTAACTTTCCAGCTTTATTTCCACCACTCCCTACTACATACCTTGTGGTTTAGTTACTTAAAGTCTCCCTCTCTCCAAATAAACTTTAAATTATTTGCACTCTTCTATCTTTTCAAATTGTTCCCTCTACCTGATATGCCCTTTTCCTCCTCCTGTCCACTTACCAAACTCTTACTTTTCTATTAGGACCTGTCTAAAGTCACTGCTTATGTGAAGTCTACCTTGACTCCATCTTCAAGTATGGTTCCTTTTGAATGTCTTCAGTAAGTAGCAGGGTACTAGCACTTTCTAGGCACTAAATAAATATTCCATCTGATGTGCTATCTAGCTGCCTCATTCCATGGAGGGCTGAAACAAAAATGGTTTGATGCAACTATTAATCTATACTGAAAACAGAGGTTTAATGTCTACCTCTTCTTCATTGCCTTCTGAGATGCCTGGCAGAGTACAGTACAAATGGAAAAGTCCCCACTCTTTCATTCATGAAGTACCTCAATGGTGCATTATCTTTATGAGAATTTTTAGGTCCACAGCCTTAATATGTTATTCATTTTTCTGGAAAATGTGGATCTTAGATTTTTAACCTTTTAAGGAAGGATGCTAGTTGGTCCCCACCAAAAGCCTACCTTGATGACAAGGGAGTAAGAGACTAAAGGGAAGAATTGAGAATCAAATGTAAGTTTGTCTCCAGATCAGTGCTGTTTGACAGAAATGAGGGCCACATATACAACTGAAAAATTTCTAGCAGTCATATATTAAAGTTAGAAAAAACAGGAGAAATTAATTTTAATATATTTTCCTGGCCTGGCGTGGTGGCTCACACCTGTAATCCTAGCTCTCTGGGAGGCCGAGGTGGGCGGATCGTTTGAGCTCAGGAGTTCGAGACCGGCCTGAGCAAGAGCGAGACCCCATCTCTACTATAAATAGAAAGAAATCAATTGGCCAACTAATATATATAGAAAAAATTAGCCGGGCATGGTGGTGCATGCCTGTAGTCCCAGCTACTTGGGAGGCTGAGGCAGAAGGATTGCTTGAGCCCAGGAGATTGAGGTTGCTGTGAGCTAGGCTGATGCCATGGCACTCACTCTAGCCTGGGCAACAAAGGGAGACTCTGTCTCAAAAAA
>VSMD01095131.1:0-62093 GCA_008750895.1 Mirza zaza
CAGAGCCGCGGTGGGACGGCAGGCCTTGCTCCAGAGCCGCGGTGGGACGGCAGGCCTTGCTCCAGAGCCGCGGTGGGACGGCAGGCCTTGCTCCAGAGCCGCGGTGCGACGGCAGGCCTTGCTCCAGAGCCGCGGTGGGACGGCAGGCCTTGCTCCAGAGCCGCGGTGCGACGGCAGGCCTTGCTGCAGAGCCGCGGTGCGTGGGTTTCAAGGACAAGAGAGAGTGTTCAAAAGTGTGAACATCTCTGCGGGGATTAGTGGTTTCCTGAACATATTAATCAGGGTGATTGCTGAGTTTGCTTTTTGTGCACATACCCACAGAGTGCACGTAAACACAGTGCCTCACTCAGGCTACAATTTGTTTCTCGCTGATGTAGCAAAGCAGTGTGGGTGGGCAGCTCTGTCACATGCAGTTCCAGGGACACAGGCCAGCAGAGCTCCTCTGACTCCACCCACGTAACAGCTAAGGTTGCTCTGGTCATAGCCAGAAGGGTCCCGGTGGAAAGAAAGAGAGGAGTATGACCAGTGCAAATGTTTTTTAGAACATAATCCAGAAGTTGCTGAACTCACTGCAGCTGATGTCCACGTGGTGTTCAGTGGTGCCACGGGCACGCCCTGGGGGAGCAGAGGCTGCGAAAGCCTCTTTAGCCGGACAGCTGTGCGCAAGGGAGACCTGGCAGAGACGTAGAATAGGGAGTTGGGGAAAAGCTACCAAGTCTGCCATGGAGAGCAAATATTCTTTCACCAGAGTAATGAGAAACTAAGGCCATGAGAAAGATATATTTTCCTATGAGATCTATTATGCTTTGTTAATTAAGGATATTTGGTATCTAAACTGATAATAGTGATGATGAAGCCTTAAGATCAAATTTATTTGGTAAAACAGTTCTTCAATTGTTATTCCAGAAACATTAATTAATATAGTGCCTGATATTGCACAGTGGTTAGGAGTATGAACCCAAGAGCCAGACTACCAAGGGTCATAAGCAACTGGGTAACCAACAGGATGACGGTGGGAACAACGTCCTCTCTGTGGGTGGGTGTCTTCAGCTATAAAATAGTGATACGAATAATATATGTCTCATGGAATTATGAGAATTAATAAGTTATTACTTGTCATTTAGAAGCACATCTGGCATGTAATAGCCATTATATATGGTTTTTCCTATTCTTATTCTTTCCTTTTTTCTTACTGTTCAAAAATTGGGGAAGATGGCTTTGCTACTACTGACTTATATCAGAGTACACTTCTGGAGTTATCCTGATGGCTGTGCTATGTCTGTGATCTTCACTCATGACACATCTCCTTTTCTATTTTGCTTTGAACTCAAAGCCATGCAATTTTAAGATAAGGCATTAGGATCTGCTGTATGCATTTCATTGAGAGGCTATTGCCACAACAACGTGCACAGAGAATTGGCTCCATGACAATCATTTCATTAGAACTGCATTCTTACCAACTGAAATTCACAGCTACAAAATAGCATCCCTGTTTTTACCTTTAAACTATAAACATATAATATCTTATTCCCATTATTTAGAATAGAAACAGAAGTTTGCTTCATATAACAATTTAAATTGAAAACTATTCTTAAAATATAACAGCAAAATAAAAGAAGTCAGACAAAAAATATTGCACAATTCCATTTATTCAAAATTTTAGAAAATGCAAATCAATCCAGTGTTAAAATGCAGGCTGGGGTTGCCTAGGGATGGATAAGCGTGTGTGGAGGGAGGCAAAGGAAGGGAGATGCGTGTTTGTCATAACTGCAGTGATGGTTTCACAGTTGCCCGTCAACGTCAGACCTAAATTATGTACCGTAATTTCAAGTTTTCATATGTCATTTACACATCGACTCTAATGAAAGGTTAAAAATAGGAAAGCAAATTACCCACAAACACTCTCTCCCTCTCCCTTTCAGCAATTCGAACACACTCAGCAGTGTGATTGTATACCTCCACACATGTTTAAGGAAAATGATAACTTATTGTTTGTCCCAATGTACTTTTTTACACAATAATATTTTGTATACAAATTTAAAAGCCAATTTCTATAGATACATCTAATTCTTTTCTAACAGTTTCCCCATATCCCATAATGTATATTAGTTTTCTGTCCCATCCCATAAAGCATGTATGACTACGTGGCTATATACCAACTCTTAATTTCTGCTAATTCAATGCCCTTTTCCTGTAGTACATGTGGCGTCAAGAGGGTTAGCTAACACCCACTGTGCCTGAAATCAAATCTGTCCTCCAACCCATCTAATTCTATGATCTTGGTGCAGTTACAAAGTCTCCTCTAGACTCAGTTCTCTCCTTTTAAAAAGGAAACTAATGGCGCCTAACTAATGGGGTTGTGAGGATTAAATGAATTATTATATGTAAAGCAGTAAGATTGTTATCTGGCATATACCATTATATTAATATTTGCTGATTATTATTATTTTCTTGTTATTTTTTCACACAGTTTTCAAAATGCATTAAAATTTTGAATCATGTTTTCATGTGCTCTCTCATCTAAGAAAAATTTCTGTTGATAATCTGATTTAAATTGCAATAGGCATACATTAATTTCATGAGAAATGACATTTTTAATGGTGTAGTTTTTCAACCAGTAATATGTAGGCCTTATTTATATCCTTCCTCAAATTTTGGGTTTTGTTAATAATCTCATGCTTTTATGTTTTATTCATAAAATTTATATGTATAATTTTAATTTATAATAGTATTTTTCCATTTCCATTTCTATTAATTCCAAGTATAAGAAATAAAATTTCATCAAAACCCATAATAAATGTTCTTAATGTTTTAAAATATTTTATTTGACCTTTACTATATTTTAACAAATGTAATTTTGTTCCATATTGCAATATTTATATGTTATTTAGTTTTCTGTCCTTAAGGAATTGTCTAGGATATTTGAAACAAAGTTCTATAATTATGGTGGTTTTCTTTTATTTCTGTCTTACTAGTGAATTTATTTTACTGACTTCAGATGGTAATGAATTAAAACATAATAGATGACAAATAATGCATTCTGTTTAAGTGATCAAAAATTAGAGAATTCATGAGAAGTCTACTGATATTTATGTTAGGCAGGGTGGAGAAACTACTTCTTTTCAGGAGCATACACATGAAATCAGGGAAAATCGATCATTCCTTTGCCACGTTGAATATTCTCTGATCAAGCCTACCTGTCAAATCAGTATTAGATGCCTGTTCCAAGGATGCATTGCAGGAATCTGCCAAGCAGAGCCACTTTTGCATAGTATTGAAGGGCTCTCATGTCAGCTATTAGGACTTGTTAAGTTGCATAGAAAATGACGGTAATTTCCCTAGGCTCTGTCTTCTGAGCAAACCTTTCTTAAGCGTCTGAGCATTTGGTTTCAATTTAGAATATGCTTATAATTTGTAGAAAGAATACAGTGGGCAATTAAAAGGGACAAAGAATTATGCACCTAAGCTTAGTCTAATGTATTCAGGCAAGTATTCATATAGATTTTATATTTTAAAAATTTGAACGTAAAGTGAAACAAAAGAGAAAAACATACTCATCCTATTTATAAAAACACAAGCCAATAGTAACACTTTGAGAGTCAATCTCTTTAAAAAAATAAAACTGTAGTTTAAATATAAATGTGACCTAAGCCTCTAATATTTATAATAAAAGAAAATGTTTATTTAAAATATACTATTTATTTAATATACAGCTGCAATTTGTTTTTTCCTTATTTAGGGTATGCATTTCAGTATTGTGGGTGTGTGTGTGTGTTCATGTTTGTATGTGCATTTTTTGCCATCATATATTTAATGTATTTATAAAAACAAACTGTATTTTATATTAATCAATCAATTAGAGTATTTGGGTTTTAATACACATTGTATCCATGTATGAAAACATCACATGTATCTTATAAATATATACAACTATAATGTACCCATAACATTAAAAAATAAAAATTAAAAAATTAATTATAAGCTAAAGTAAATAAACAATTCTGTTATTGTAATTAGAAACCATGATTCCCCAATGCAAGAGAAATGAAAAACAAATATAAAATAAAAATTTTAAGTAAAATTTGAATGCTTAATTTGACTTCAAAGTCTTAGTATGAACTTATAATTTTTAAACGATAAATATCCTAACTCTATATTAACAAAGCGAAAAACAACAACTTTCCAGGACCAGTGATCACCCCTGACATTTAGATTTTGTGCTGCTAATATCATTCTCATTAAGAGAATTTAGGGTCTTAGAGAAATGCCTGATTTCAGGTCTGATACTGAGAATGTCTGGGTGTTTCTGAATGTTCTGTTGTACTAGAGAAGAAAGATTTATTTAAAGAATAATATGGTCATTTAGGAAAACAATGCTAGTTTGAGGGTGCTCTTAGTATCCACAGTCATAATTCAAATAACAGTAAGAATGGCTATAATTGATTAAAGCATAATTATTATATAAAATTCCATGAGCCCATATTCATTCTTGTTAAAGAGACGTACAAATTAAAAGAAAATAATGGCAACAACAACAACAAAAAACCATTAGAGATTTAAAGGCAAACAAAATAAGTAGTTATTCTGTCTTTCATCTGCAAACTACATGACAGGGCGAGGTAATCAAACCCCATTCGATGAGAAAAGTCTTTTTTTTTTTTTGTCTTGTTTTTAATAAAAGACTACAGGCTAATAAGCAAAGAAAGAATGAAGGAGTTAGAAAAATTACATTTTTAAAATCCCTAATAGAATGATTGAGGCAGTCAAAGCTCATCAGTTGAACCATTTCATCTATGAAAGATCCAGAAGGACTGGGCAGTGTGGTGCTGCGCTGTTTCTCCGTGCATGATGCCTGCTGGCCGCAAGTCAGCAAACCCGCTTTCTAAAGGCAGATCAGGCTGTCATCACTTTAATTAAACGGTTTAAGGAGACGAGGGGACGCATTCAGAAGTCATGTACTTCATGAGGTGACATGACATAAAGTGCACAGAATTACCAGCCAAACACTGTTTACAAAAATGTTTAACTTGAATCTAATCAAGTCATTACTTCTAACTTCCAGTTTATGCGGAATGTGGAAGGAGGAGTAGGTTAAATGGCATCATGAGAAGCCATTAGACAAATCTAGAGCCAGTTCAGTGTCTTTTTAGTCAATATTATGGGGAAAAAAGAAGAGGAAGAGAGTGGTCGGATTCTTAAAGAACAAAAAAGACATAACCTATTGTGAAGACTGGATCTTATTTGAATCTTTGAACAAAACGATTATAAAATACCTTTTGAAACAACTGGATTGAATGTGGTGAGAAATTTGACATTAAGAAATAATCAGTTGTGTTTGGTGTGTTCAACGTACTGTGGTTTTGTAGTGAAATGCCCTCGTTTTTCTAAGAATACGGAATTCTTTAAGGTATGAAATACATCTGTAAATTATTTTAAAATATTTAATACAAATGTATTAGAAATATATGTGGCATAATGTTCTGTTTTCTGGAATCTTTGAAAATATTCTTAATAAAAATTTGGAAAATTCCGCCCAAACTGTATTTTAATGAATAACATCACAATATATACTGATTTTCATAAACTTTAAAGTTTAGGGAAAATTAAGTATCAATAAAGGAAGATAAGTATCAGCACATCTCAGACACATTAAGGGTTCAGTTCCACCCCACTACAACAAAGCAATAAATTAAGTCACACAATTTTTTAAGCTTCCTAGTGCAAATAAAAGTTATATTTACACTATAATGTAGTCTATTAAGTGGGCAATAGCATGTCTAAAACAACAATGCAAATACCTTAATAAAAATACTTTACTGATAAAAATGCTGAAGATTATTTGAGTTTTGAGTGAGTCAAAATCACTTTGTGGATGGACGGTCTTGCATCCATGCTGATGGATGATCAATGGCATCAATAATGGTGAATTTGTTCCAGAGATTTTCAATTTTCTTTGCCCAGACCCATCAGAGTTGCTGTCCCCAACCACTGGCTGGTGGCCTGTGAGGGAGCAGTTGGTGGCCTATTAGGAACCATGCCTGCACACCCCGTTTGCCTAGTGGCAAAATTGTCTCCAGGAAACATAGGAAGGGGAGGGGCACAAAGCAGGAGGTGAGGGTGGGTGGGCAGGCAAAGGAGCTTCCTCTGTGCTCACAGCTGCTCCCTCCCCGCATGGGAGTCACCGCATCACTGCCTGAGCTCCTCCCCCGCCCCGCCCCTTGTGCCCCTCTTCCATGAAACGAGTCCCTGCTGCCAAAAAGGTTGGGGGCCACTGCTTCAGAGGAATCACTATCTATGGCAACTATAGCCTTATAAAATGTATTTCTTAAATCAGAGTTGAAAGCTGAAACTACTCCTTGATCCAGGGCTGTAGAACGGATATTGTATTAGCAGGCATTAATGTCCTTGTAAATCTCCATCAGAGCTCTTGGGTAACCAGGTGCATTGCTAATGATCAATGATATCTTGAAAGGAAATATTTTTTCCTGAGTAGCGGTTCTCAACAGAGGACTTAGTATATTCAATAAACCATGCTGTAAGCAGATGTGCTGGTATCCAGGCTTTGTTCTACTTATATAGCACAGGCAGGGTACATTTAGCATAATTCTTAGGTGCCCAAGGATTTTCAGAATGGTGAATGAGCATGGACTTCAACTTAAAGTCACCAGCTGCATGAGCCCCCAACAAGAGAGTTGGCCTGTCCTTTAAAGCTGTGAAGTCAGGTATTGACTTCTCCTCTCTAGCTACGAAAGACCTAGATCGCATCTCCTTCCAACAGTAGGCTTCATTATGTACTTTGAAAATCTGTTGTTCAGTGTAGCCACCTTTGTTGATTATCTCAACTAGACTGTCTGGATAACCTGTTGCAGCTTCTGCATCAGCACTTGCTGCTTCACCTTGAGCTTTATGTCTCAGGGATGGCTTCTTGCTTTAAATCTCATAAACCAGCTTCGGCCATGATAAGTCCAGATAAATCCATCACAAAGTTGAAAAATCATAAATGGAACTCTCATAAGTTGGGGACGCTTTGTATTAGGGAATATATTTAAGCAATGAGGTGGAAAAGATCTGTACAAGAAAAACTACAAACATTGATGAAAAAATTGAGGAGGACACAAATAAATGTAAAGATATTTCATGTTCATTGATTGAAGAATTAATGTTTTTAAACTGCCTATATACTGCCAAAAACAATCTACATATTCAATGCAATCCCTATTAAAATTCCAATAGTATTTTTCACAGAAAGAGAAAAAAATAATCCTAAAATTCATATGGAACCGGAAATAACCGTAAATAGTCAATGCAATAATTAAGAGTAAAAAGAACAAAGCTAGAGGCATACACTACCTCATTTCAAATTATATTACAAATCTATAGTGATCAAAATAGTATGGTACTGGCATAGAAACAGCCATATGGACCAATGTAACAGAACAGAAAGCTCAGAAATAAACCCACACATACGTAATCAACTAATCTTTAACAGAGGCATCAAGAATAGACAATGAAGAAAGGATAGTGTGTTCATTAAATGGTGTTGAGATAACTGGATAGTCATATCCAAAGGAATGAAATTGGACCCTTATTTTACATTATACACAAAAACAAACTTGAAATGGATTAGACTTAACTGTAAGACCTGAAACCATAAAAATTAAAAAGAAAACCAAACAAGCTCCTTGATCTTGCACTTGGCAATAATTTTTGAGAAGTTATACCAAAAGCACAGGCACCAAAAGCAAAAATATGTGGAAGTATATCAAACTAAAATGTTTCTGCATGGTAAAGAAAACAATAAAATGAAAAGGTGAACTGTAGAATGGGAGAAAATATTTGCCAAAGAGATATTTTTCCAATGAAAACATACAAATGTCCAATAGCTATACACAAAGGTGTTCGACATCAGTAATCATCAGGGTAATGCAAATCAAAACTGCAAAGAAAATTTTCTTTGATTTGCGTTACCCTGATGATTTTGGTGTTTATCAAAAAGATAAAAGTAACCAAATGTGTTTTGAGGATATGGAGAAAAGGGTCAAGTTTATAGAAGAAGAATGTAAAGCAGTGGTTTCTAGGGTCTAGGGTTATGAGGGAAATGTAGAATTTGGGTCAAAAAGTAAAACTTTTATTTATTTTATTTTTTAAGACACTCTATTGCCTGGGCTATAGTGCCGTGGTGTCAGCCTAGCTCACAGCAACCTCAAACTCCTAGGCTCTGGCAATCCACCTGCCTTAGCCTCCTGAGTAGCTGGGACTACAGGCATTTGTTACCACGCTGGCCCAGCTAATTTTATTTCTATTTTTAGTAGAGACGTGGTCTCACTCTTGTTCAGGCCAGTCTTGAACTCCTGGCCTCAAGTGATCCTCCCACCTCAGCCTTCCACAGTGCTAGGATTACAGGCATGAGCTACAGTACCAGCCCAAACTTTTAGATATAAGATGTTCTGTAACTGATTTTCCCCTAAGTGTATTTGTTGATTATGATGTGGAGTGAAAATAAGAAAAATTATGAGAATCCAAGAAGGCCTATGCTCTTTTCATAATATGCAGATAAATTACAAGAAATTTTGATTCTTCTACGCCTTGGAAAAATCAAATTTTTAGTTAAACAATGATCAGGCAGTCAGATCTTGGAGGGGAAAGCACAAGATCCTAATGCTAATGGAAGTCTATGAGAAAATTTTATTATTCTATGGGCTTTCACTTTGAGGCATTAGGCCAACTTTTGTACAGTGTAATTACTAAGGATAAAAATCAAAACTGTAAGACACTGAAGGGAAAAGCCAACTTTTCTGCAATCTTATAATGTCGGAGGGCTAAAATGTGATTTCAGAATTTGCAATCGGTAAAAGCCCTACTAAACCCCATAAAATAATCAGCTCTACATCCAGGACTGCTATTTAGGAGTAGCGACAACCAGATAGACCTTGCGAAAACTTCAACCAAGGCTCACTCAAATCAGTTTTCTTATATAATGAAGGTAATCTGATAACACTTTATATTTCTACAAAAGACAAGACAAAGTTTTTCTTGAGGAAAATAATATGATACGGTTAACTCAATAATGTATTATCGATAATTTCAAGTGAAAAGTACTAAAGATTCCAAGAAACAGATTAAGAGTAAAAATATTTATTCCATTGTGGTCTGAAAAGATACATGGTATAATTTCTATTTTTTTAAATTGTTTGAGACGTGCTTTGTGTCCTAGGATATGGTCAATCTTAAAGAATGACCCATGAGCTGATGAGAAGAACGTATATTCGGTGGTTTTTGGGTAGAATGTCCTGTAAATGTCAGTCAGTCCTATTTGTTCTAGAGTTCTGTTTAAGTTCATTATTTCTTTGTTGATTTTCTGTTTGGAGGATCTGTCCTGTGCTGTCAGTGGGGTGTTAAAATCTCTGACTATTATGGTGTTGTTGTTTAGCCATTTGTTTAGATCAAGTAGAGTTTGATTTATGAATCTGGGTGCACCAAGGTTGGGTGCATATATATTTAGAATTGTTATGTCTTCTTGTTGAACTGTACACTTCACCATTATATAGTGACCTTCTTTGTCTTTTATTAATTTTGTTGATTTAAAAACTAAGTTATCTATAATCAGCACTGCCACACCAGCTTTCTTTTGGCTTCCGTTTGCTTGAAATATTGTTCTCCACCCATTTACCTTTAGTATATATGCATCCTTGCAGGTTAGATATGTTTCCCGAAGGCAGCAGACACTCGGCTTGTGCTTTTTTATCCATTCGGCCAGCCTATGTCTCTTGAGTGGGGAGTTCAAGCCATTCACATTTATTGAGATAACTGATAGGTGGGGCAGATTTCTGCTCATTATGTTGGGTAGAACGTTGTTGCTTTGTTTTCTCTCTTGAGCCATTGTGGTTTCTGGGCTTTGATCTTTAGCTTTGAGTAGATTTACATTCATGAGTGTTTATTGTGCTCATCCCTGGGTAACACTGTTTTGAGTACTTCTTGAAGGGCTGATCTTGTCTTGGTGAATTCCCTCAGTCTTTGCTTATCTGAGAATGTCTTGATTTCTCTTTCATATACAAAAATTAATCTTGCCGGGAATACGATTCTAGGCTGGGCATTGTTCTGTTTCAGAAGAGTGAGAATTGGGCCCCAGTCTCTCCTTGCTTGTAAAGTTTCAGTAGAGAAGTCTGGTGTTATTCGGATTGGCTTTCCTTTGTATGTTACTTGCTTCTTTCATCTCACAGCTCTTAGAAGAGCCTCTTTAGTTAATATTTTGGTCAAACAATTCTAACAGGAGTTCTCATTTCTACACAAAGTCATGGAAACTAAACAACCTTCTGCTGAATGATCACTTCATAAACGAAGAAATCAAGATGGAAATCAAAAGATTCTTTGAACTAAATGACAAAGGTGACACAAGTTACCAAAACCTGTGGGACACAGCTAAGGCAGTCCTGAGAGGAAAGTTTATTTCCATAAATGCCTATATCCAAGAGTCAAAAAGAGTACAAATAGACAACCTAATGAATCATCTCAAAGAGCTGGAAACAGGAGAACAGACCAACCCCAAACCCAGCAGAAGAAGTGAAATCATTATGATCAAATCAGAACTAAATGAAATTAACAACAGGGAAACTATATCGAAGTTTAATAAAACAAAAAGTTGGTTCTTTGAAAAAATAAACAAAATTGACACACCATTGGATAGACTAATAAAAAGCAAAAAAGAAAAATCTCTAATAAGCTCCATCAGGAAAAATAAAGGAGAATTTACAACTGATGCCACAGAGATACAAGATATAATTTATGAATACTACAAAAACTTCTATGCACACAAACTGGAAAATGTGGAGGATATGGACAATTTCTTAGAAACACACAGCTCAACCTAGGCTCAACCAGGAAGAAATAGAATTCTTGAACAGACCAATATCAAGTACTGAAATTGAAACAGCAATAAAAAACCTTCCTATAAAGAAAAGTCCTGGACCAGATGGTTTCACACCCGAATTTTACCACACCTACAAAAAAGAACTGGTGCTTATTTTGCAGAAATTATTCCACAACATTGAGAAGGATGAATCCTCCCCAACACATTTTATGAAGCAAACATAACCCTGATACCAAAACCAGGAAAGGATGCAACCAAAAAAAGAAAACTACAGACCAGTATTCCTTATGAATATAGATGCAAAAATTCTGAACAAAATCCTAGCCAATTGAATCCAGGTGCTTGTCAAGAAAAGAATCCATCACAACCAAGTGGGCTTCATCCCAGGAATGCAAGGATGGTTCAACATATGCAAATCTATAAATGTAATTCACCATATAAACAGAAGCAAAAACAAAGACCATATGATCCTCTCAATAGATGCAGAGAAAGCATTTGACAAAATTCAACACCCTTTTATGATAGGAACACTCAGCAAAATAGGCATAGATGGGGCTTACCTAAAAATGATACAAGCCATATATGACAAACCCACAGCCAATATCATAGTGAATGGGGAAAAATTGAATGGATTCCCACTTAGAACTGGAACAAGACAAGGTTGCCCACTATCTCCACTTCTGTTCAACATAGTGCTAGAAGTCTTTGCTACAGCAATCAGACAAGAGAGCGGGATTAAGGGCGTCCAAATGGGAGCAGAAGAGATCAAACTCTCACACTTTGCTGATGACATGATATTATACCTAGGAAACCCCAGGGATTCAACCAAGAGACTCCTTGAATTAATAAATGAATTTGGTAAAGTCTCAGGATACAAAATCAATACACAGGAATCAGAGGCATTCATATACGCCAATAACAGTAAAAGTGAGAACCAAATCAAAGACTCAATTCCCTTCAAAATAGCAACAAAGAAAATAGAGTACCTTGGAATATATTTAACTAAGGAGGTAAAAGATCTCTACAGGGAAAACTATGAAACACTGAAGAAGGAAATAGCAGAGGACATAAACAGATGGAAGAATATACCATGCTCATGGGTCGGCAGAATCAACATTGTTAAAATGTCTATACTACCCAAAGTGACCTATAGAGTCAATGCAATCCCTATCAAAATACCATCATCATTTTCACAGATATAGAAAAAATAATTTTATGCTTTGTATGAAGCCAGAGAAGACCCTGAATAGCAAAATCAATCCTAGGCAATAAAAACAAAATAGGAGGTATCAATTTACCAGACTTCAAACTATACTACAAGGCTATAGTAATTAAAACAGCTTAGGACTGGCACAAGAACAGGGACATTGACCAGTGGAATGGAACAGAAAACCTAGATATAAAACCATCCTCATATAGCCAACTAACCTTCGACAAAGCAGACAAAAACATACACTGGGGAAAAGAATCCTTATTCAATAAATGGTGCTGGGAAAACTGGATAGCCACATGTAGAAGACTGAAACAAGACCCATACCTTTCACCTCTCACAAAAAATCAACTCACGCTGGGTAACAGACTTGAACCTTAGGTGTGAAACTATTAGAATTCTAGAGGGAAATGTTGGAAAAACTTTTCTGGACATTAGCCTAGGCAAAGAATTTATGAAGAAGACCCCAAAGGCAATCACTGCAGCAACAAAAATAAATAAATGGGACCTGATCAAATTAAAAAGCTTCTGCACAGCCAAAGAAACTGTCAAGAGAGCAAACAGACAACCCACAGAATGGGAGAAAATTTTCGCAAGCTACATATCCGATATAGGGCTGATAAGTAGAATCTATTTAGGACTCAGGAAAATCAGCAAGAAAAAAATCAAACAACCCTATCAAAAAATGGGCAAAGGACATGAATAGAAACTTCTCAAAAGAAGACAGAATAATGGCCAACAAACATATGAAAAAATGTTCAACATCTCTAATCATCAGGGAAATGCAAATCAAAACCACAATGAGATATCACTTAACTCCAGTGAGAATGGCCTTTTTCAAAAAGTCCCCAGACAATAAATGCTGGTGGGGATGCGGAGAGAGATGAACACCCTTACACTGCTGGTGGGACTGCAAACTAGTTCAACCTCTGTGGAAAGCAATATGGAGACACCTCAAAGCGATACAAGTAGATCTACCATTTGATCCAGCAATTCTACTACTGGGCATCTTCCCAAAAGACCAAAAGTCACTTTATGAAAAAGACACCTGCACTCGAATGTTTATAGCAGCACACTTCACAATTGCAAAGCTGTGGAAACAACTCAAGTGCCCATCAATTCATGAGCGGATTAATAAAATGTGGTATATGTATACCATGGAGTACTACTCAGCTTTAAGAAACAAAGGTGATATAGCACCTCTTGTATATTCCTGGATAAAGCTGGAATCCATTCTACTAAGTGAAGTATCTCAAGAATGGAAAAACCAGCACCACATGTACTCACCAGTAAATTGGTATTAACAGATCAACACCAAGTGGACATATAGGAGTAACATTTATTACGTGTCGGGAGGGTGGGAGGCGGGTGGAGGGGATGGGTATATACAACCAAACGAGTAAGATGTGCAACATTTTGGGGATGGACACTCTTGAAGGTCTTACTGGAGGTAGGAGGGGGGCATGGGCAATATATGTAACCTTAACACTTGTACCCACATAATATACTAAAATAAAAAAAAAGTAAAAACAGACAGTGGAAAGAGATTACCCATATATTGGCATTATAAAAGACAGAGACTAACAATGATTAATATAGTCAAGAAAATAAAGGGAAATATGCAGATATTTGATAGGCTCTTTAGAAAAAGAATATATAAAAATCCTAGGACTGGTTTAGTGTAATATTTGAAATTAAGAATTCAATAGATGGATTTAACAGAGGATTTTTCATTATAAAAAAGATTCTGGGAGAACGAAGAAACAAATAAGTAAAAAATAGCAATCCTGAAACAGAGAGCAATAATGATGGAAATTTTCAGTTAAAAGAGCCAAAAGTTATGAAGCAAGCAGTGCAAACCTCTCACAGAGGTGAATGCTGTTTCAGATTAGAAGAAAAAGAGTACTGTAAACAAAATATTTGAAGACACAATATCTGAGAAATTTCCAAAGATTTTACAAACAACAAATCAGATATTCAAGAAAGCCTATGAATTCAAAACATTATAAAATTTCAACACACAAAAAGGAACATTTACACTCTTAGTACCTCTTTGTAAAATTTCTGAAACCAAAGATTATAACTAAGAAAACACAGATATTCTATTAACTTTCCCCCTTGTAGCCTCTGAATATCTGTATCCCTAATTTCTTTGGAAAAAAACTCTATTTTCTGTGAAAATATGGGCTTTCTTATTCTTTGGCTACTACTGTACATATTTGAGTCTAAATTAAAAAATGTTACAGTAATAATGGGTCAAAATAATTCATTTATAGTTGAAATGCCAATCTTTTAGAGAGTTTTTTGTTTATTAAGAGCATCTATTTCTATGAACATTTACTCCCTGAGCTACTTAGTATCCCCCTTATACTTAAGAGACATGTTCCAAGAAGCCCCAGTGAGTGCCTGAAACCAGGGATAGAACTGAATCCTGCACATACCATGTTTTTTCCTATACTCACCCACCTATGTACATATAGTTTAATTTATAAATGAGGTATAGGAAAAATTAGCAACAATCTCTAATAATAAAATAGAATAATTATAAAATATGGGACTGCAAAGTAGTTCAACCTCTGTGGAAAGCAATATGGAGATACCTCAAAGCGATACAAGTAGATCTACCATTTGATCCAGCAATTCCACTACTGGGCATCTACTCAAAAGATCAAAAGTCACTTTATGAAAAGACACCTGCACTCAAATGTTTATAGCAGCACAATTCACAAATGCAAAGCTGTGGAAACAACCCATGTGCCCATCAATTCGTGAGTGGATTAATAAAATGTGGCATATGTATACCATGGAGTACTTACTATTCAGCTTTAAGAAACAATGGTGATATAGCACCTCTTGTATATTCCTGGATAGAGCTGGAATCCATTCTACTAAGTGAAGTATCTCAAAAAAGGAGAAACAAGCACCACGTGTACTCACCAGCAAATTGGTATTAACGGATCAACACCTAAGTGGACATATAGGAGTAATATTTATCAAGTGTCAGCAGGTGGGACAGTGGAGGAGGGCATGGGTATATACAACCACAATGAGTAAGAGGTGCAACCTTTGGCGGATGGACACGCTTGAAGCTCTTACTCAAGGGAAGAGGGGAGCATGGGGAATATATATAACCTTAACACTTGTACCCCCATAATACGCTAAAATAATAATAATAAAAAAAAGCTAGGTGAATGTGATCTTCTCTTTCTTTCTCTCAAAAGATCTTCCTGTACCATACTCACCCTTCTGCCTGTGGTCTGTCTGTCTGATAGCCCAGACAGCTACTGAGTGACTAACGGGCAGACAGTGCACTGCATGGGCACTGGACAAAGGACGGCATGAGGTTTCATCACTCTAGTGAGAACAGCATGAAATTTAAAACTTATGAATTGTTTATTTCTGGAATTCTACATTAAATATTTTAAGACCACTATTGACAAAAAGTAACTGAAACCACAGAAAGAGAAACAGTGGATAAAGGGGCACAACTGTAGTTTATTTTTGACAATCTAATGTATAATTTGATATAAGTTTCAAGTACCTACTTTATTGTTTACTGAAAAATGAAAAAAAAAAAAAACTTTTAAATTGACTTTCAGTAGCAGCAATTTATTCTGCTTAATCATCCCTGCAAGTTAATTGGAAACACTAAAAAACAAATAAGTCAATAATGGAGAATATTTTAATTCATAGTCTTGGGTAAACCTCAATTGACTGTAAAAAAAATCTTGGAAAGAACTTGTGAATTAAATGTAAAATATCAAATAATGCTTATTTGCATGTAAATAGAGTTTCTCATTTTTCATCCTTAAGAGTGCATGCAACATAAAGATACATATTTGAACCAGGCTGGGTGTGGTGGCTCACATCTGCAATTCTAGCACTTTGGGAGGCCAAGGTGAATTGCTTGAGGTCAGAAGTTCAAGACCAGCTTGAACAAGAACTAGACTCCCATCTCTACAAAATTTAGAAAAATTATCCAGACGTGGTAGCACATGCCTGTAGTCCCAGCTCCTTGAGAGGCTGAGGCAGAAACATCCCTTGAGCTGAAGAGTTTGACAGAGTTTGAGGTTGCAGTGAGCTATGATCACAAAACTGCACTCTAGCCAGGGTGATAGAGTGAGACCCCATCTCAAAAAAAAAAAAATTAAGAAAAATAGCAAATAAAATTTTCTAAAATTTATTTTATGATACTAAATATATACTTATTTTTAATTAAATGCACCTCTCTTTGATTTAAAGATCATATGGACTTGACTTCTGTGAATATATTGGACATTGGCTCAAATTTGTACCCTGGTAAATTAAGTAAAATTATCTAAATCAGGAAAAAAAAAAACAAAAAACAGAACTTTCAGTTATTCTTATAAATGGCCTAATAATAGTAAAAAATACAATGCCTCAATAATTCTGCCTAGTTTTCATTTCTAAAATAGTCTAAGTATATTGTCCTATATTCAGTACTTCAAATCAGGCTGCTTAAAATAGCCTAGATTGATCTTTTAAGTAATGTTAATTGTATGGCTGTTAATATATTTTTTCAATAATTTATGATATGAACATATATTGACCTTTACTTTTCACCATATAATTGAGGCTGTATTTATAGTCTTTCATAGAAATATCATTAAAACCCATACATCTTCTCAAAATGTTTAAATTTTGCATGCAAAGATAATTCCAAACATCTATAAAAAGGGACTATTTGCAAATTGGCAAAGAGTAATGAAAAAGAGCTGTAGAACGCATCCATTTTCTGACTGCCATTGTGCGTGAGAGAGCCTGTACACTATCCAGAGTGTGTCTCAGCTGCCGGGCCTGCCAGACACGCCTGCGGGAGCTTGGAAAGGAAACCTACTACATACACCATCTTGGCATCAGCATCAAGAAAGTGTTAAAGGACACAATTCGATCTACTGCGATACATTTCAAGTTTAGGAATAGCAACTTCAAGAAAAATACCTTAGGTTAAAGTAACTGAAATTTTATATTTATTAGAATTTCAGTATCATTTTCTCAGTTGTCCTCTTTTGAAAACATTTTTGGAAGTTAATATTATTTACTAATATTATCTTGCCTTCAAATCATATACTTAATCACACCCCTGTGTTCAAACATTGCACTTTTTAAAAGCATGTTGCATGGTGAGTATGACATGTGAAGCAGCTCTCATACTGAAAATACTAATGAACTGTATTATTAATGAATAAAATATAAATTATTATAATTTTAAAGAATAACATTGGCTTATTATTCCCAATGTGCCCCATTGATTCTAAATAAATTAAGAAAATTCAAAAGGATAATAATAAAATATATTCAGTAAAATTACACACATAAAATATTTGATTAAAAATCATAGATACCAATTATATAGTTTAGAAGTATAGAAATAATTAACTACTTAATCATTTTTACTATTTGGGTTAAGCCACAAATAAAATATCTAGAGAACCAAAACCTATGATTCTTGAGTGTTAAATATTGTCTAGCATTCTTCTCATTAAAGATAAAATAAATTGCATAAGAGAACTCTGAAGAAGGTCAAAATCATACATTTTGAGGAACTAAAACTAATTTTAACTTAAAGTGAGATTATCACCAACTGGATATTCAAATCTGCACTTCACATACAAATTTACATTTTCATTTCTGCTTCAGCTTTGATATCAGTCCATTACCTTTAGCAAGAATGGTCTAATCCATTAATTTGGCCAACTCACACAGAACCATCCACATAAAAACTACCCAAACAGAATTTATCTGAACCTTAAAACGTTTTAATGAACTACATGAATAATATAGCCCCTTAAGAAAAAACCTAAGCCTTTCTGTTTTATCAATAATAATGAATTTTTAATTTATTTTTTGTTGCTTAAAATAGGTAGCTAGATGCAATAATAATTTACTAAATATCTACATAATACCTATCTACTATATATCTACCTATCTATCACCTATCCTTACATTCCCCAGTTTATGGAAGTATTGCTGGAAGGTATCCCTTAGTTCTCAAAATCCTTTAGGAATTGCCTCTATTGGAAAGAAGATTCTCCTCTAAGAGTACGCACCCTTTTCTCAGGTGGGCCTGCATCTAATAACTGATCTACTTGGGGTACAACTTCTTTGACTCCCTTTCCCAATTTGGGACAGTTTTGTAGGGCTATCCCCTCTTCAGAGTTCCTTGTAGGATAGGCTGAAGCTTTCATCAGAAATTCTATCTCAGAGTTCCCAGGGAACTCAAAGTGAGACAGAAGCCAAACTTTTCAGTGCTAACTCAGAATTAGAACATAATAATCCCAGTGTAGAATAAGTTTTCAGTGACAATCTGGATGTTGACCAATTAGAAGTTCTACCTAAAATGAAAGATACCTTAATGTTTTAATTAAATTTCTTATAACTTGAGAGTACAGATTTTTATTTTAGCACATGCCATCACTGTCAGATCACTTTTCTTAAAAAGCATTGAACAATGATACAATAACATTCAAGCATGCTTCAGAGAAAAAGGCAAATTTTATTGTAGCAACTTTATTTTTGTAGCAACTTATTGTAGCAACTTTTATTTTGTAGCAACTTTTCTTTGGGCACTGAGAGTACTATTTGACTGTGTTATTGAAATGGCGTTGAGTTTTTATTATTGTGAAAAGAAGCTCTTCATTCCAATCATATAAAGAATTTACAAACTGAAACACGCACTCTGACAAACTCCAGAGGATTATAATGAGTATTTAAGGTTGATTCTGACTAGATAATTTCAATTTTTACACTACAAATGCTGCAGATACTATTATTTGCTATTGTAAATCAAGCCTTTAGGAACTGGTTAAGTATATATTATGTATAAATAATAAATGTGAACTTAAATTATGGGAAACATAACCATTAAGAGGGCCTTCATGGTTTCCGCACCTCCCTCGACATGAGATATAAAGACGAACAGAGTGCAGGACTTCTCTTTAAGAATCTCATCAATCCAGTAGGCGAAATTCAGCTAACGAGCACACTAAGATCGAGTGTGACCTCAGTGCTCTCCACTTGCTCTGTGTTTGAGAGTCCCAGCCAAACTGGGCTCCAGCACAAGACTGGCTAGCAACCCTGCCAGCCAGGAAACCAGGAGCAGCTGGACGTGGGAGTTACGGTGTGCCTGTCACGGGATACTTCTTTTTCCAGGTAGATGAACCTGGTTTTCTGACCTGTCCCCTAGGGAATCCCTCACACAGGACATTTATTTAGATTGGAAATTTATTTAGACTGCCCCTGTGGCTCTTGCTTGCCTACCACGTCCATACTATGCTGACCTGGCACAGTATGCTCTATGCCACACTGCTCTGGCACAACCTTGTGCTGTCCCTGGCATCCTGGGGCCCACCTGTCCTGGAGCAGCCCTTAGCGATTTAGAAAAAAGTCGCAAATTCAGTACATCACCATGTTAAGAAAGAAGACTAAATCTTTTTACTTTCAGATCCTGGGCAAGTAGGGCATGATGAGTTGGCAGCCTTCCATCCTACAGCCATGCGAGGCAGGGGTGAAGAGTCAGGCAGAGAGAGACAGAGAGAGGCATGTGGCAACTGGCAATATATATAAGGGAAGAGGGTGTGGGTCCCTTTAAGTGAGGAGGCAAATACCTCAATGCTCCTTTTAAAGAAGTGTCAAGAAAGTGGAAATCCCCAGTCTGTTAGGTGGGAGAGATGCCCCTAGTTCCTATCTCTGGCCACTGGCTTGAGCTATTTGAGTGTGGTATAGAACTGGAAACTGTCCAGAGTGACTGAGCCCCAATTCCGGTATGAGAGAGCTGAACTTGCACTGAAAATAGATGCTGAGTCCACATAAAATTGTAAAAATGCACCACATTCGTCCTCTAGAATCAAGCATAAATCAGATTAAAGCAAGGTACAGACATTCTGTTAGCATAAAAATCATACTAAGGGTGCTCAAAGTATTGCTAAATAGGGCAGTGGAAAGCCGATCTGATTATCTCGGGGTCTCAACCAAGGAGAGAGCCTGGGGGGAGCGGTGCTGACGCGGCGGCGACCTCATGCTCGCGGCTGCAGTGAGCTCACCGCCTCCTGGGAGGCTGGCAGAGCCATCTCAAGCCCGGACTGAGCGCACGACGCTTACATTCCTCCAGATTCTGGTGGTTTTTACTTAACCCAAAGAAATTCTGTTTGGGGCACTGAATATACTACCCCATCGCACCTGCGATAAGGTTTAATTGTGGTATTAGCAAACAATTCTGTAGTTTGTATCTATCTGGCTATGACAAAGTGATAAGAGAACACATACGAAATCCATTCAACTTGCAGGTTTTCAGCAGGTCACTTGAAGGGAAGAAATGTTAGAGCTGGGCCTTCAAGGAGGATTTCCCTTTTTCTAATTTAACGAGGTTATACGCGTATATCTCGGGCAGAAAGCTCACGCATAAACAAAGAGAGGTCAGAAAGTGCTTTCCAGAAGTACCAGCTGTCAGAACTGTAACGGAATGTATTATTCTAAAACTAGAGTGTCCAGGAATGAAAGTGGAATGATAGTGTGATGACAGATCACGAAGGCCAGACATCTCCAAGGACTTGGCCATGGCCTAGCAAAGCCGGCACCTATTGTCATCTAGAGCTCCCTGCTAAAGGCTGGTTTGCAGCCAGGTCTGATGACAAATCACTTGAGTTATCACAGGCATGGGACGGGTGCAATGGGAATGAGTGATTCGCCTCTCTGAAGCAATAGGTATAGAGCAAGTCCAAGGAGTAGAGGGAGCTTTCAGAGTTATCCATTAGCCATCGTGGACGTGGAGCCCAGTTGCTATGGGAGGCAAGGCGTTTGTGTCCCAGTGCCCAAGGGACCCATGCTGTGGCCAATACGATTGTCACCGAGGGCTTGGGTGGGAGCGGTAGCCTTTTGATAGCAGAGCTTCAGGAACGGGCCTCGTTCTCTGGCTCCACGTACTCCACTGGTCCTTTTGTCTCTTGTTATGTTTATTCCATTGTCTATACTCCCTGGAGACTCTTCTAATTCTATTTGTTTTTCATTTCTTATAGTTTTTTATCATACAGAAAATCATCTCATTAAGTTAAATTTTTATTCCTTTAAAAGTACTGGACAAAGTTTCATCTCCCCTGTGGAAACAGTTTTTTTTTTTTTAAATACATTTTGCTACTCATCTTTCTCCATTTCCTTTTCCTCCTTCCCCTCTTCCTTTTCCTTAGCATCTTTTCAGGGAAGCCTCAACAGTTCTTTACTCTTCATCCTGGAGAAAGCTAGGTTTTCAAGAAACAGCCACTTTCCCAAGATGCGTGTGAGGCGGGAAGGTAGGGAGGGCTTCGGGACAGACGGCTCCGCGCCAGAGTCGCCCTTCCCGCTGCCCGGGAACGCGCTGTGCGGTCCGGCGGGGCCTGCCTGCATCCTGCATGTGCACGAGAGCTTTGTGCCTGTTGACCCCACGTCCTACTCCGACTGTAAAAATTGCATACCATTTTTGAACTTCAAAATGAGGTCCATTTTAGGAATTACAATTTTATGAACACTTGTTGAAATTTGCTGCTTACGGGCCTGCTCACCACTCTCTCCGTATTTTCTCTTTGCCCGCTGTGTCTTTTCTGTCCCCTGTCAGTGAAACCACATTAAAGTAATGTAGGTCATAAGACAAGCTAAACCTTAACCAGCCGTTGTTTCATCGCTGTCTTCCCATGGTTGCTTACTGCTCAGGAATCATGTATCCCTGACTGTCATGGGATTTGCAACTTCCCTAATGACGGTTATGCATGACATTATTGCAAATCCTAGACAGTCTCTGAGATATTTTCCAGACTCTGTATTTGAGGAGGGCGCGGGCAAATAACACCACCCAGACCAGTGATGGTACTTGAAAACCGACTCAACTGGTCCTTCAACCTTCTGCCCAGGAATCCTCTCCACACAAAAAGACAATTTCTGCTTCACAACCCTTTGAGTTCATCCCCAGTAAATCAGAAAACCAAATTCCCTAGACTTTTTCTGCCAAACTACCTTTAAAAACCCTGGCACCAAAATTCTTGGGTAGATAGATTTGAGAAATTCCTCCCATCTCCTTGCTTGGAACCTTGCAATATTAAACTCTTTACTGCTGCAACACTTGCCTTCACAATTTATTGTCTTCCTTCTGCATGGCAAACAACCCAGCAGGGTGGTAAAACCATGCACTATTGTGAACCCTTAGATTTATTTTGTGACTGATGGGTTATATATTTTTCTTAGTCCCACTAAAAAGTTATTCTATTGTTTTATTTTTACTTTTTTAAAAAATTTAGGGTGGTTTTCAGGAGGAAAATAGGGAAGGGATTATTTTTATTGTCATGTTGTCACTGAAAATCTCTACTTTAAAATGTTATTGACTTTATTCTCAGAATTATCAGTTTAAATGTTTCACTGTGATTGTAAATTTGTCTACATGTTCTAATGCTTTTTTAAAATTCTTTTGTTTATATATATTGAGGATACATTGTTCAGTACATAGATTTATGACTCTATTATATGTCTAATCATTAAGCATTGGTTTTCTCAAATCATTCATAAGTTTTTCACTAAGTCTAACTTATCTTAGATTACTATTATTACATAAGTATGTCTTTATCCATTTCTTTATCATCAAAGTTTTGGCTTTATTGTATTTTAAATGTTAAATTTCATCATTTTATTTTTATAAAAGTATTGATATGTTTGCATTTATGTTAACATATTTTTTGTTTCATTCTGTATTTTACATTTTCTTTTTTCTATGTTTCTATTTTGCCTCCTTGTCTTCACTCTACCCTTACTGTTCTTACTACACCTCAAGTCTCTAGACATTGAGGTTTATATCTACATTGACTTCTTTCCAAGACATTACAATTTTAACTTTCTTGTTCACCATTGTACATTCACTTCTCTCTTATTTGGTATGGGAAAGTCCCCAATTTTATTTGAACTTATGAATATATATCCACATTTATTTTCATTGTTATTTTTGTGCAGAGTTTGAGGCATTTTCAGTGGAAGTTCCTAAATAGAAGAATGATGGTAAATAGACAGATAGATAGATAATAGATAGATAGACACATAGAAAGAAAGTGTACAGAGTATGATAGAGAAGATAAAATTTTAGTCTCCATTTTAAAAACAGACATAAGTTAAACATATTTTATAGATTATCATTGAATTTTAAAACCAATGTCATGGTCACAGAAGACTTAAAATTAATTAATCAATAATAAAGATTAAATGCTGCATAATTCTACAGAGACAAACACTGTTATTTCAAATCTATTCGATCTTCTAGACTTTTAAGCTATTTTTAATATTATAATGCTGAGCAGACCTTTTCCTGTGGCCAGCAGGATCCAAAGTGGCACCCAACATTTTAAAGACGGTCAGACACAGCTGGGCATGTGGCCACATCCAACTGTTTCAGCGTCGCTAATCACCGTCTTCCCGGCCTACACCACTTGCGCATCAGGAAGCCTTCAGTGGGAAAATGGTGACTGCGTTAGAGTTGGGAGTCTGACGTGTGGAGAGAAGCACTATGCCTCTGTTGGGCTGGGGCAATAATGAGCAAATAGGCTTAACTCGATCTTAATATCATAAACACCTTCAAATTTATCTTGAGGATAATATTTTTTATTAGATATATGCATGCTTATACTAACACCATCAACTTTGTACCTTGATTCTGGGTGTACTTACCATTTTCCTATAATCTCTCATTGTTTACTTTCACAGATACATATGCTCCCTGAAATCAAAAAATAACTTTTTAAAAGAATCTTGCCTGAACTGATCACTTATGTATTTAAAAGTTAATGCATGCATTAGTTTCCTATTGCCACCATACAAATTATTACAAAATAATAAAAATAAGAGCTTTTGGAAAAGTGTATTTTCTGACATATCAGAAATGTAGTTCATTTTACCAACACAGTGTTATTTTGTTTTAATTCAGTTTATGGAAAACATATGGCAATACAAACTATTTACAAACTCCTTTCTCCTCAAAAACTGGATAAAAGTAGAAGACTTCTGGTATTACACTTTTTTAACAGAGGTAAACCCAATAAGGACAAATTTAGAATAGGGCTGTACTGCTAAATGTATAACAGGAAGTTAAACCTAGTAATAGAATATATATTTTTGCTATATAAATAAATCACTTGGAGTTGGACCAGAGTAGAAGCCCAGTTTTCTTTCCTATCATCCACTCATAACACCCAAGCACACCCCAATACATCAGGCTACACTGCGTGTAACTACATGACTATCTTGCCTGAGGCCAGGCACCAGGGTGGGGTGAAGAAAATGGTGTGACCAGGACTACAGGATAATGAGGAAATAAAAAAGGATGTGCAAAAGGGCAGAGGCTGCACACTCTAGAAATAGTTTAGGGAGGCCACATAGTACAGACCCATAGCCTAAAGTAAAGATTGGCAATGAACTGTTTAACACGAGTTGAAGAAAAGGTAAGAGCCACTCTTAAATTCCCACTCATCAACCCTAAGAGTGTTGAGCTGGAAAACTTAAACGAGAAAGAACTATTTACGTACTCTGATCAGAAGTGACCTGTCAACAATGTGAGCACTTCTAGTTTTGTAATGGACTTTACCATGCACTCCTTCCACAATTAAAGGAGCAGAATTTACACATATAAACCAGCGCTTATTTTCTTATTACAATGCAATCACTATTAATCCAGGTAGAATTTTACTCAGAAGGTCTAAATAATAGGACAGCTCCCTCTGTAAGAAGACTGACTGCTGGAGTGGATTAAAAGCTTTCAGAGAAATCCTCTGCTCATGTATATTAGAGTGAGAGGATGTGATTTTCCTACCAACAGAAATTGCTGCTTTATCTGGTTTGCATTTCAAAAGGGCATCCTAAAATATCATTGACTTTATGCCATTCAACTATTATGAACCCTTTATTCAGCTTAATTTTATAGCTATCTTCTAATGTTCTCAAATATTATATTCAATTTCAAATTATAACAAAATTCTTTTACTAAAATTTTATTATCAAATGATACTCTGTAAACTATGGTATTTACATAAACTATGCATCTATTAATTTCTTTTTTCTTTTAAATATATTTCTATTTGGAAACTGGTTTCATAAGATTGCAAGTCACTTCATGTGTCTTTCTCTTCAGAATTCATATTTTGTTATTATTCAGAACTCTTAAGCATGCTAAAGCCATGTATTCTTAATTCTTGTGTGCCATTTTCACATTCAGATTTCTTTCTCTACACCTTCAAGTTTTAGAAATAAATAAAAATTCGGACATAGGAGGACACAGGCCTCAATCAAATAGTTTCACATGAGAAAAACTCATAAGTCAATTGAGAAGATAGCAAATAAAACTCTAAAATAGACACGAGGATAAAGAGGGTTACATTTTCTGCCTGACTTCTGTGTTCTATATATTTTTATAATGCAATAGGGTATTTTATAATGACTACATGTGCTGGAGAGCAAGTCAGCGCGGGCGGTTTGCTGCTCTTGGGAAGAGGCCTGGAGCAACTGGCGAGGCCAGGAATCACGCTTGAAAATGAAGCTTATTTATGTCCTGTGTTTCTTCGTAATTTTATAATCCTGGAGATTACTTTTGTGCCCCTGTTGGCACTTAGTAGAGTCTCAATAAATATTTGTTAACTGGATGAATGTTTTCATTTTACACACTATAAAAGAGATTGGGTCTTGATAAGTTATTATTGTAAGCAGACATTAACCATGACTAAACAAAACACAAAACTGGTTTTCTCGGTGTTCTCTCCTGACTTGAGTACGCTAGAGCGCCGGCGCGCACGGTGCGGCGCGTGACCAGGCCTGGGGGGCGGGGGGCGGAGCACATCCCGGGGGGCGGAGCGCATCCCGGGGGGTGGAGCGCATCCCAGGGGGCGGAGCTCATCCCTGGGGGGGCGGAGCTCATCCCTGGGGGGGCAGAGCGCATCCCTGGGGGGGCGGAGCGCATGGGGGGGCGGAGCGCATGGGGGGGCGGGGCGCATCCCGGGGGGCGGGGCGCATCCCGGGGGGGCGGGGCGCATCCCGGGGGGGCGGGGCGCATCCCGGGGGCGGGGCGCATCCCAGGGGGCGGGGCGCATCCCGGGCTGCAGCCCTCCTCTGCTCTCCAGCCGGACACCGCGCCGTGAGCCCGCCCTCCTGGAGCCCTCGGGGAAGGGAATGACTCGCACTTGGTAGGTGTCTTAATAACATGCATTTGCTAGAGATGGAAAACTCTTTTGGCTTGCCGCCAGATGCTAATGGAGACTGTATGCTTGAGCAGGAGGTGACATGTGACAAGGGCCCCAAACTGCCCATTCTGAATTAGGAATAATGTGGTCCACAAAGCCATAAAGTAAGACCTTCCTAGCATCATTTGCTCATCCAGTAGGTCTGGTCTAAACACTCCTAAGGTAAGAATGTGCTAAAATCCAAGAACATTAAATGAACAGTGTGTCTATATTTCCAAATGCCTATAAATGCCGTACTGCTATACTTTTCTCAAACCTCGGGTAGGGTCTCTTGGAAGGCTGTGCTCACTATGATGGTTTAGGATGCAATGTGCGCATTTTTTTGTTTCTATTTTGTAATCCAGTATATCCGAAACCACTACAGTTTGAAGCAGTCATGTCCTTTCAACAGGTAACATGTAGCCAGTGGCCTTGCTTGACACGAATCTTCTCCCTCACTGATGCTGACCTGCCTACGATCACCAGCGAACCCCAGTATATTAGAAGCAGCAATTAAAAATAGTGCATACCGGAGGTAAAGAAAGAAGGGAAATATTCATTACCTTGGGGCCATAGATTAGATGCAGAATTAGCAACATGACTGGTTCTTAAGAAAATTCTTATTGCCAGAAGTATGAAACATACAACAAAACAAAATTTACAGAAGCAGCAAGAAAAATATGCATACTAGATAATCATTCTCCTTTTGCAAGAGTATACTCTAATAAAAATTCATGTTAAATATATGAGATTAGTTATTTTATATGAAGAGGGGGACTACAAAATTGACTAGAAAGAATGAATGATGATTTACTTAAATATTAAAAATCAAATACAGACCTTGCACAGACTCCAGTGATTAAAAGGTGCTGTGAACTTAGAAGGATGTTTGTCTTAATTTGTGCATCTGATGTCAAAGGAAAAAAGAATCAATAAGTTATGATTTGTTTTAATGAAGAAAAAGGGCCAGGGTTACAATGAAATAGTAAACATAAAGGGAGGAGGTAGAGTATGGCCTCAGGGAGGGAGGGAGTATTCTGTTCATTTTAGGTCAGGGTAACAAATCAGAATTTTATTTTCCTGATCTACTGAAGTTTTTAAAGCGTGGGAGAAATATTACCGGACTCAGCCTAGATTGAAGCACTCTGGCTACTTTGTGAAAACTATGCTACAGAGGAACGAAAGCGAAAAAGTGACAATAGCTAGGAAGAGTTTGCTGCCCCTGGTGAGATTGTGATGGTTGGCATCAGGGCTGTAGGACACAGTGAAAAGTGAGTAAAGTGATCTGCCACAGACCAGACTAAGCCGTGTCGGTTACGTTCAATATTTTTCCCATTGAGGTCCAAAAACCGTGGAGAGACAGCCTCGGCACTTCGGACTGCGTCTCCCGCAGGGGCCACTGACTCTTCCGAAACATCACCCTGTTATAAGTGTTGCTTTCTCTCCTATCTTTATGCTGTTTCACATGCTACATTTTAGCTTAGGAAAACACTCCTCTTTCTAGACTGTAATCTCTCAGATTCAGCAGAAATTCACTTCCTCTGAGAATTCCTCTTAAACTGTCTTCAAACAAAGAGCACTTTGATTTCTGATCCTAGAACTCCATTGTTTGTGTGTGATTTTCTTTGTACTTGCACTTTCCTATTAACACTGTTTTCATTCTGTGGAATGTTGACTTGTGTGATTTTCGACTAGATTATATAATTAGCAAAGATAGAACTCTATCTTTATGTAATCACAATCTGAGCACCTTAAATATGGGAGGTGTTTAATAAATGCATGATTTTGATTACTCAATGAAAAAATAGTGACCAAAGTATATTGCCTTTCTTCTTTCTTTTTTCCTTCCCTTTCCTTTCCTCTTTCCTTTCCTTTCCTCTTTATTTCCTCTCCTCTTTCTTTCCCTTCCTTCCTTCCTTCCTTCCTTCCTTCCTTCCTTCCTTCCTTCCTTCCTTCCTTCCTTCCTTCCTTCCTTCCTTTCTTCCTTCCTTCTTTCCTTCCTTCCTTTCCTTTCTTTTTGTTTTAAACCTACATGTCTCTTTTGGAGCTTTTCTATCAAGTAAAAATTGTAAAAGTGTAAATATATCAGATATATGTGACGCTTGATATAAAAATAAAATACATTAATATGGTTGAGTAAATAGTATATTTATTTATTTACTCATTTATTTCATTTATTCATTAAGAATAATATTTATTTACCAAAAACTATACACTTCATAGAAGATACAAAGAAAACTTCCATCCTAATGGGATATCACATTTGTGGGTTGAATAGACACACAACTATTTCCACAACCACAAGCAAATCCTGTTCAAATATACATGAAAATATGCATGAGGGAAATGATAAAATAAATCTTTGTTAAAGAACATAATCTGATTATGTTTCTCTATATCCATATTCAAAGTTTTAGAAAAATACGGTTTGATATCTTTTTATTAATATCTCTACCATTTTGTTTCAGATAAGACAAATTTTGTGGCACTTAACCCAAAACTTAAAGGGCGTTGCAAATTGTAAGTCTATTTCAAATGCCAATTGCATTATATCTATAGTTCCACTTCATCAATCACATTACATCACAGTATTATATAAAAACACAGCAAACAGAAATGAAATGATAAATGCTATAATAAAATATGAGACACTACTTCAGTGGAGACTCTTCGATGTTAAACCATTTCATATGGAAATCTCAGATGCTCTGCTCATTGTTTTTCCATTTTTGTATTACCATTTGTTTGTTTTTAAAAATAATGTTAAGCTCTGCTAAATGATCTATGTATTCATGTATGCTGTCTATATCTTCCATTGCCTCCTTAACAATTTCAATAGTTATTTTTAAAATCTTTTAAAATAATTCTAAATTCTCACTTGTCTCTATTACTTGTTTCTATTGACTATTCCCACTCTTGTCCATAGGTATACGTGATTCTCTGCATTTCTTATGCATTATTTTTATTGAACATCACACACAGTGTGTTGAAGAACCATAGACACAAAAGTAAATGACATTTATGTGCAGAATATTGCACATTGAATCACTTTAGCTGGGTGATTCTAATCTGCAGTTTGTAAGTGCCTAGGGTTTGTTGCAGTTTTAAGTAGATTCTATTCATCACCTGCTTTAAATATTTGAAGGGGAGATCACTTTTCCTTCAGTAGAGCTTGGGATCTATGCACTGGTGAGGCTTTGGAGATTTCTCAACCACCAGCTTTTTAACCCTTTGGAGACATATTTCTATTTTACAATTTGCCATATTTTGGTATCCCTGTGTGTTCTCATTTGCTGCAACCCTAACCCTGGTGTTTTGCACTTCAGGTTGCCCTGATTCTAACCTTTGGAGGCTACTTTAGGGAAAGTCTAGAGTGTCTTAGAGGGATTTATTTTTCTGAATAATTCTGTCCCGCCCCAGCCACTGAAGGGTCACTGCAGAATACAAGGGTTAGTCCTGAATTGCTTTAGAGAATTCTCTTAGATATTCAGAAATATGCTGCCCTGCACTTGACAAAAACTCCACACAAACCAGGAGGGTCTAGCTTGCACTTCTGCCCTACTCCCAGCTTTAGATGTGTGCACTTGGCATAAGGCCATGGGAAAGTGTTGGTAAGCGAAGGGAGATGCATCTAGAGCGGAGGCTATGAGGGCACATTATCTGTCACTGCATCGTACATGCTGCCATTAGCAGTTCATTAAAAAATCAACTAATTTTTCTTAGTGCCATTTTTTTTGTTCAATCATTCTATCAGTGATGAAAGAGCCACAATCTCTTCCTTCTTAGGAAGGATTGCAATGAGATTGTTGGATCCTTAACACTCTGATAGATTTAAAATACTCTGATTTTGTTCCTTATCCTGTTTGTTGTATTCCTTACATGGAAGTGGTAGTACATATAATAAGGTTTTTAAAGTTTATTCACTATTCACTTCTACTTTAAACAAATTGAAGAATACCTATGGATACTTAAAAAATATTTCAACAAGAATTTTGCTTAATTTAGTGACCTCAAGATATGAAATAAGCTAAATGTGCCATAGGAATAAAAATTAATTCTATAAACATAGGTAGGCCACATGAGTTTTTAGATTTTGATATTTTTACCCATTTGTATCTAAGTTACAAAACTGAACTTGCATTTTATCTATCCCTTCATAGTCTATTTAAAAGTGACTACTAGATTGTCTTATTTTGTGAAATATTTGAAAATATCTAATTATGGTTAGAAAAAATGTTATTTACATTAGATTTGAAATCTCTATTGCCATGCTGATTATGATTGCATTATAAATTGAATGTTTAAAGTGCAGACTACTAAAATATATATGCCTCAATAACCAGTTTTCTATTTGGGATAAGTACATACCTTCCCATAATTAAGATTTAAATAAATTTTATTTATATTATGTGCCAAAAATCACATCCATTGTTTTATCCTTTGCCAATCCTGATTGTATAAATTAAACATGCACTATAATTTAATGGAAATGGTGATAATGATCTTAAATCCTTAGGGTACAACAGCATTTAATAGCAACCTTTTAAGTTGTCCATGGAATACTAGTGTTAGGTTTAAAAAAATATATATAGTAGACTACATTATCACTATCCAGAATAGACATCTAGAAAAGACCCCTCACCTTAGGGACTAGTTTAAATGAAGCTTAAATCCCACAAGTTTACTTCAGTATTCCCAGAACACTTTATCTACTCATATACAGAATCAGTTAGATTAAGTCAAAGTGTCAGCAAACTCTTTAAAGTGATTTTAGCCTAGTTTTTAAATTTAGGTAGAGAGTATATCAAGGATATGAATGTACTCTTGTGTCACTATGTCATTGAGTAAAATAAACCTGCTAAGATAGAGCTGCTGTTTACCCCCAAGGCCTATCACAAGACTTTTCACTCCATGTTCAAACAACTGATGAAAGGCAAATGCCCGTAAAAATACAGCTGCCAAGCTTTTTTTAAAAAAGGAAAAAAAAAAAACAACACAAAAAACTGTCCTAGGTAATCAACATCTTCAGTGACACTTAGAATCAGGTCTTCAGTTTAGATTTCATGGTTTCAAGCTTTTATTTATTTTTTGCAAGTGATGAAGACCAAAGGCAGAATGACATATCTGAACATTGATCTCAAAAGCTAAACCCTAAAAAGGGAAAGTGAAGAATTTTGTAAGAAAAGCTTACTTTTCTCATAATTCTTGTAAAAATTATATAGGATGATAGATAATATTTATAAAAACCTTAAAAACTCATTTTAGAAATTTGGAAAATAACAGAGATAAGCATTCAGGATAAAAATCAAAAATTTTTAATCTTCATTTCCAAGATAATACCATTGTTTATATTTTGTTTTATTTTCTTTTAGTTATTTTCTGTGTAAATTTTAAAATAATGTGATCATCACTTTCTACCTATGTATATGATATTAATATATATGTATATAATTTTTGTATAATTCCTCTTCATTCAATGTTATAAGCACATTTCTATGACATCATATCTTTCCACAAAGGACTTTGGTGGGTACATAATATTTATCTATGATTACACATTGTCCTATTTTGAGACAATTAGGCTATTCCCAATTTGCTGATTTTTAAATAAATAATAAAAATATATTTTATAAGTCTGGTTCACTTACCAAAACAACTGTTCTCTAAAATGTATGCTTGTATCTTTATTTTTTCCTTGGGAAATATTACTATAATTTAAGTCACCAAGTTAAAAACCAAAGAATACGGATATTTTTAACTTTTATATTGCCTATTTAAAATGCATTTCCAAAAAGATTATAATAATTTATAATCTAATGAAGTATGAGTATGTCTAACTCATTATACTCTTGCTATTTTTGTCATCAATTTTTATACTTCACTAGTTTGATTGTTTAAAAAATAGTACATTATAGGTTTTTTTTTATAATTAGGATGTTTAAGATTTTCATTTCATTTCTTAATACCACTTAACATTTTTGTTTCCAGCTTCCTCATGTGCCCCTGAACTGCTCAAACAAAAAACACTACAGACTTAAACTTCCAAGCCCTTCTTCCTGAAATATCATTAAAAACTATGTCTGCTTAGTTTTCTATTTTCTCATGACCTTGGCCTTTGATAGACTACAGTTGTTTCATGTGATAAATGAATATATGCTAATGGGATAAATGATTTTTAGTGAACTATTGCAATCCAAAAGAACAAGCTGGGCACAACCAGGAAGGAGTTCTTGCCCACCTGTTAGAAGAGCAAGATGTGTATCCTGCCCATCACTGAATGCTTCTGAGCTTTGTGCTTTACCTGATGTCCTGGGACTCAATTCCTTATAAATTAAATTATGGTAATATATAATATATTATATCAAAAGAAATTATAACAATTCAGTAAGTCTTAAACGTAATGGTTTTTGTAAAGAAAAGAAAAACCTACCAGTATATTACATTTTAGTTAAGGGAGTCTCTGCATATTAAATACCTGTACATCACCACAGTACGCAAATGGATTCTCCAATTAGTGATGAATTAGGCCTCTATAAAGACTATTTTTAAAGAGATGCTATCCTCAAATAATGGCAATGAAACATTTTCCAAATACAGGACCAGTCATGGGAATAAGACAACATAGAAATAGAAATAAGAAGTAGCCAATTTTATTTTTAAAAATCTATATAATACTAAAGCAATGCATTTGCAGAACTAAGAAGATGATTTTGCAGAGTATTTTTTAAAATGTTGAATCTGTTTTGCTAATTCCATTTTTAATTTAAAAGGCTTTTATACAAGGAAACAATTGTAATCTATATGTATACATCTGAAAGCTATAGATTAAGGTCAAAATATTTTGCTCTGACAGTGAATGTGAACAGTGAAACAAAAATAAACTATTAAAAAGGCCAGAGTTGTTAGATAAATCACAAAATACAAAATAATCACTCTAATATAAGGCAGCCAAAGAAGCTGATGGGAAAAAGATCAGATTCATCAATACCTAAAATGGTATAGAAAATATTTGTGCTTATATATTTCCACAAAGTAAAAAATAGTTGCTTGTCATTATCTTTGTTTGTTTGTTGTTATTTATTTATTTTGGTTATTTCATTGTATATTCTCTTTATGATATAAATGTTGCCACTGGACTACTAAATCTTTTGACTATTTCCTAAATATATTTATCGGATCCTTCTGTTGTGATAGGGAGCTAGAGGATTATCAGAATGCCCCGCTTGGAAGCCCAGCTGAGGAAGATTAACTTTAGATG
Source organism: Mirza zaza (assembly GCA_008750895.1). Taxonomy (NCBI): domain Eukaryota; kingdom Metazoa; phylum Chordata; class Mammalia; order Primates; family Cheirogaleidae; genus Mirza; species Mirza zaza. The sequence goes on from VSMD01095131.1 coordinate 33,567, forward strand.
GTTAATTGTGTATGCTCAGAACTGAAGTCATTTTATTTTATTTGTTAATTGGAATTGAAAGTTATTAATGAGGGAAACCAATCTATATGTTTTTCTCTTTTTATTTCAAAATATTAAGAGGTACAAATGTTTTTGTTACATGGATACACTGTATAATGATAATGCTGAAGTCAGGGCTTTTAATGTGACTACCGCCAGGATAGTGCTCACTGCACCCGATCGGTAATTTTTTATCCCTCACCCTCCTTCCAGCCTCCCCCCTCATGGTTTCCGGTGTTGTCCTTTACATCTCTTTGTGCCTGTGCATACCTATTGATTAGCTCCTAATTATTAGTGAGAACGTATGGTGTTTGTTTTTCCATTCCTGTGGTATTTCACTTAGGATGATGGATTCCAGTTCCATCCAAGTTGCTGCAAAAGACATTGTTTCATCCCTTTTTATGGCTGAGTAGTACTCCATGGTGTGTGTGATGTATATACATGTATACATACACATGCACACATACTTTCTCACACACACACAAACCACATTTTTTTTATCCGCTCATAAATTGATGGTCACTGAGGTTGATTCCATATCTTTCCAATTGTGAATTGTCCTGGGATAAACCTTCGAGTACTGGTCTCTTTTTGATGAAATTCCTTCTTTTCCTTTGGGTAGACACCCAGTAGTGGGATTGCTGGACTGAATGATAGGTGTATTTATATTTCTTTGAGAAATCTCCATACTGTTTTCCATAGAGGTTGCACTAACTGCAGTCCCACCAAGAGTATATAAGCATCCCTTTTTCTCTGCATCCACAAGCATCTTTTATTTTTTGACTTTTTAATAATGGACATTCTTCCAGGGGTAAGGTGATATCTCACTGTGGTTTTGATTTGCATTTCACTGTTAGTGATGTTGAGCATGTTTTTATATGTTTGGTCATTTGTTTATCTTCTTTTGAAAAATCTCTGTTCATGTCTTTTACCCACTTTTTGATGTGCTTGTTTGTTTTTTTCTTGCTTATTTAAGAAGCTATTTTAGGTAGGTTTTTCCTTTTTCCCTCACCTCAGTCTCCTGCCATTAGAGAAAGAAGAATTTTACTTTTTTTCCACCTAGAGATTTATGCTACACTTTTGCATTCCAAAGAAAAAGATATGTTTAGTTCTTCCTTGCTTTACAGTTCTGGGGATCTCATGAGTGAGGAATACCAAATTGGAAAAAGTATAACGCGGGGACAGGTTCTTTTTAATTATCCTGGAGGTGATCAGGCACTTACAAATATTCAAATTTAAAGCTGTAACCACCATATAGACCTTGCTATGTATTTGACACCAGTGAGGTAGCCAAACTTGTTTCCGAACAGAATTCCTTTCTGGCTATTTTTAAATTTACTTTGTCATCTATAAAAAAGAGGTCCTGATAATACTGGAGAAAGTATTTGGAAAGTATTGGAGAAAGAAAGCCAATTTGTATTGCAAGAAAACTGAGCTTTATCTAAAATTATTTATCTATACTCTGCATTTATGCTGAATGTGACCTATATTATTAAAACATCTGGGTACTATATGTGAAAGTATATGCAATGTAGAAATTGAAGATTAAATCATCTTGGTACTAATGCTATCTGTGACATGTCCTAAATAAATGCTATAATACTATTTTACTTCAGTAATTATGTTCACTGATTAATGAATCATTGTTGGATTCAGCTTCCATTAAGATCACACATTTTTCATTTTTGTGTAATGTCATAAAATGACATTTTTGTGTAATGTAATAAAATGTCATTTGAGTCGTTAAAATATGATCTTTCTGATCATGTAGTAATGATAAAACTAATCAATATTACTACCAGGGATACTAAGTAGGCTGAAAATAAAACGCGATTTTTAAATCATGAGAATTTGAATGTTTTGTTTTATAATTGATGGTGAACATAGTTTTGATGATGAACCATAATTGAAATTAGGTATACAACTCTTCATTTATCTCATTCACCTAGATATCTGAATATACTATTAAATGGGTTCTCATTTCAATTGTACTTGCATAGTTTTTTTTTCCATCTACCTGAATCACATTTGCTTAGACTATTCAACAATACTAGACATTTGATCATTCATTACAGGATTCCCTTTATGAACAAAATTCCTAAAGTTTATCAATGATTAAAAACATGGGAATATATAAACAACACCAGAATGAAAATAGAAAATACAAAGCATCTTAGAAAAACAAAAACCCTCAGATAAGAGCCTACTGAAAAACATCACACTCAAATCTTACTCAGAATAGCTCTGTTGCCGAAGTTGAAGGCAGCTACACGGGCGCTCCACTCCCAGACGCAGAGACGCTGTGGCCCTGGGGCAGCGGTGACATCTGTCGCCAGGGAGGGGCCCTGTGTTCTGCAGTAGAATATAGAGCAGCAACTCGTCAGGCTACTGGTGATATCTAAGACACGTGAAGAGTACACACTTGCAAACTGTCTCCCAAAAGCTTTTCCATGACACTTCCAATCCTTCCTCTATTCTTAAGAAAAACAGTCTGAAATGCAAGTGGTATAAATACTACCTTTTCCTCTTCTAAGTAGCAAGAAGTTTCACAGATACTCTCAACTAAAAAATAAAATTAAAACGACATAATATCTTTGGAAAAAAACAAAAAAGAATTAAAAATGCATATAAAAAAGAAAGTATAATTTTAAGGCAAATTTAGATAAATATGAGTATTATTTTCCAAGGATAGTGGAAATTTATCACATCAACAAAATACAAATAGACTATGTTGGAAAAGTCAATTAAAGATCAATGTAATGAATATATACTCACTTAAAATAAATCTGTATATATTTATATGTTAATGGTTAAAATTGACAAAGATGCACAGAAGATTACTAAACTATTATCAAGATTGGAATGTCATACCAGCAGTTTTCCCAAAGCTGTGTCATAAAGAGAGAATGAGATGGAAAGATCAAAACACGATTTACAACATTGGAGATTAATACTATAAGCTGAAAGATCTGTATGACCTATAAACCAAGGGAGAGGATAGAGAGTCTTCACGGAGATAATATTTAAAATGAATTGATAAAATTGAACACCTTTATGCAAGTGTTTAGAATTGAGGTAGGGGTGGGAAAGAGGTGGATGTGATTGAGAAACAACTAGTCATTCTTCTTCAAGTCAAAGCTTTGTGGCTGCAGCAAAGTGTAATAGGTGAAATTCATTCGTCTTTATGTTGCCATCTTGATATTTTTGTCTTGATACAACACTAATTCCTCTCCTTGCATAACCAGACACTGAGGTCCAAGTCTTGAGGTTGCAGACAGACAATAGCCCAGTGTCTTCCAGCCCTGACATTCTGCCTTAGAACTTAACCATAGCTATTTTCCTTAAGTTATAGATGAATTTCATGAAACACGGAGGAGGCTAGCTCCATTTCTGAAGTCCAGTATGGAGGGAATAAGTCCTGAACAATTAAGGCTTGCATCTCACGTTTTTATGACAATGCCCCATTTTGAAAATACCTTATATTATTGATTAATTCATCACCATCCAATTTTCCTCTGGGAAGTCTTCCTCTTGGAGAACTATTTCCTAAAATATCCTGAGCTAGCCTCTCCCTTTAGACTCATAGTGTTGTTCTTATCCAAACTCTAGCATTTATTGCTGCCCTAGAATTGGGTTAAAATTTCTATAACATGTTGAGTCAAAGAGATTAAAGTCAATCTCAAACTTTTCTTACATGTTGTTTAACCTTGAAACAAAATACTTGCACTCGTGCACATGTGTACTCACACAATTATTATGCTCAAAGTATTTTTATGAAGATTAAATCGAATAGCATAGATTGGCTCCCAGCACAACTACTGCCATATAACAGACATTAACTAAATGAATGGCAGTTATTATTGTTATTAATTATTATGTGATTATTTTAAGGGAAAAGGGTGATCAATTATGTCAACTATTGTATAATTCAAGTGGGGAAGAAATTAGAAAGCCATTTGTCTAGTGAGGAACATACAGTAGAAACAAGAAGGTAAGAGTTCTCAAGAAGTCACAACAAAGAGTATATATTTTCTCAAGAGTTTGGCAATAAAAGAAAGCACAAATATAGAAAATTGAAGAGAAATCAGATGTGTATGAATATTTTCTTTTGTCATAAGGGAAAGTCCCAAGCATAGTTATAAGCCAAGTGAAAGGAATATAAAAATGGAATGAGTAAAACACACAAGTAGAACTAGACATACTATTGATTGCTTTATTATGCTCATGGCATATAAATGCTTTGTATGCATCCTATTTATATGTAACCTGTTTATTTTTCCTAATAGTTTTGTGAGATATGTGATATTGTCATACCCAACCCCAGTGAGAAAATCAGAAGTACAGATTGATTAATAATATGTGCCTATGGTCACAAAGCTAATATGAGTTAGAGTTAGACATTGACCACATGCAGGCCATCACAATAGTTTTAACCACTATTCCATTCTGTTTCTCAAAAAATATTAGTATAATGAACCAAGATGAACCAATAACCTAGCTGAGATTGAAGAGGATGAGATAAAAAGAGAGATTAAAAAAGATTAATTTTACAAAATATACTTATTTTTGAACCCTAGAGAGGAGGAGACATACACAAAACATTTATTTCACTCTAATCATATATTAGACAATAGGTTAAGCCTCAGAAATGCTTTTCCTTTGATTCAGAAGAGAAGGAGAAGAAAATTACTAAAAATATGGAGAAAAGTTTCCATGTGCTAGATTAAAGTATTGTTAGGTTTACAACAACGAGCTTCAATTGTTTGAGTAAAAGAAAGAAGCACACTGCTCTTAGAGAAATGCAGGGGAACTTTGGGAGAGGTAGGATTGACTTAGTCCTAATTAGTTTCTTGTTAGTTCTTATTTGTTTAGCCCATATTATTAACATTATAGTTTGCATGACTGCTAGCCAGGATTATCTTGCAGTCTGTGGCAAAGGAACAGCAGAGAGATAACTGATTATCTAAAAAAGGAAGGTTACATTAATGACATGCCCTCATTAACACCTTCTGTGAAACAGAAGAATTAATAAACCACAAACAAAAGCTCAACACTAGCACAAAATGAGTTGTGTTTTGTTTGTTTGTTTCCTTAAATATGTTAAAAGAGGCAGGAAAGTCTTGGTTTCCATGGAACTTCTTCAAATTAGAATGAAAATATACACAGTTTTGACCAACCAATTAAGTAGATAAATGTCTGTATCAAGTGTAACCTAGGGTGTATCATACAAGTAAGAATTTAAGTTCTGGATCATGGTTTTTTGATCTTCTGGATCATTGAGGATGCTCCAGATTTCTAAGTGAGGGAATTTAAGGCATTCTTAATACTTTCATTGCAATTTGGAGGATGAAGACAATTTTGGCTTGATCTGCTAGTCACTTGCCCTCCAAGTTATTAAAATAGCAATAGGTCTATCAAATATTGATTTTATGATCACAGAAATAGCCACTATGTATTGTCACAGAACTATAAACTTATTTTTTGACCCAGTAAGCTTTAAATTTTTAAAATAATTACTTCCTGGAAAATCTTATTAATAAAGAACTCATAATTGAGGATATGAATTACAAAAAGCTGAATTTTTTATAAAATATTAACATTTAATTTTATCAGGATGTATTTTCTCATGAGTTAAACAGAGAATTACCATTTCTACCCATGAAAGACTAAATAAATCTCTTGGGTTGAGAATAGATTTGAGCATATAGAAAAAAACTAACACATTAAGTGACTAATAAACTTAAGTCAAAAGAATTATATCATGTCATTAAATCAGTAAGTCCATTTTTCTTATTCACAATTACAATTTAAAATTACCTGTGATGAAAGGCTGTTTTGGGACATGAAGAAAATTCACAGTTTCACCAAGAGCCATGTGAGGAATGGCTTCTGGGATGGGGAGAAGTTGACTAGGATGTCAGTTGTTTGAAAAGAGGCACTTGGAAAAGGGCTAATAGAAGGAAAATACTATTAGCAAAAACTTCCACTCCACCTTTACCTTAAATATAAATATGCTCTTACTTATAAAATGCTCATTCCTATTCAAATAAAGGCTAAGGTTGAGGTTGTAGCAGTAGGAAAGTGAGAGCAAAAATTTTATATGTGGGAAAAATCTCAAAAACGGATCAGTGCGGGAGCACTTCTGAACAGTATATGAGGAGCTTTGTGGACCCTTCCTGAGGAAAACAAATACAAATTGTGAAAACTATTTATAAATGACCATTTTAGAAAATATAGCAAATTTAGACACACTTACTCAAGAAATTCTACTGAATCTCTTTAAGAACAATGAAAGTCAGTGACATTGAAATCAGACCAGCCCCTTCCAACACTTGACCCCCAATTCGGCTCTGCATATCAGCTCTATTCCAGGTGCATCCAACCAAGAGGAAGGGAGGGGTCTCTTTCATCTAAATTTCCAGTATAGGCCTACTCCAGGAAGAGTAGACCACCAGCATTGCCCATCTACCCCAAATCCTTATGGCAGAAGTGCTATTTCATGCAGGAGCCAGCGAGAGTTTTAGGATACCCTTTCTCTAACCAGTACCCACTTGTAGGGTAGAAGCTCTAATCCAGGCACTGTAGGTTCAGAACACTGGGTCCCAATCATCAGAACCCAGCCCACTTGTAAGCCAGGGGTTCCACAACCACGAGAGGAAAAAAAGACTAGGTAGACTAGGGACTACCAACCTGCACAGATCTCTGTTTTTAAAGCAGAGATGTCACACCAAGAGAAGCAGATTGATGTCTTCACATCCATTTCTCAAGCAGTAGCACCAGGGAAGGAGGGGGCAGTTCATAAGAACAGAATCCTCTGAAACAGCTATACAGCAATCAGCCAAAAATTAGTGGGGCCTAACAGCTGCATGTGAAATTAAAGAGGCAGGAAGATTAACAGAGAGATCAAGGAAAGAAACAAAAGAAACAATGATAAAAACTTTCATTAATATACAAAATTCAATTGTACTTCTGGTGTATAGACACCAACAATGATAAGACCAAAACATTAAATTACGAAAATAATTTTATCTCCAATAACATAAAAATAATAAAATACCTAAGAAAACATTAACAAAAGGACAAGACCTCTACTCTGAAAACTACAAAATATTGTTGAGAGTAATTAAAGACAAAATAAATAAATGGGGAAAAAATCCCATGTTCATAGTTTGTAAGAATTCATAATTTTAATATGTCACTACACTGGAAGTTTATCTACAGATTCTATGTCAATCTGTAAAATTCTGTGTGCTATTTTGTAAGGAATTGAGAAGTTGATCCTAAGATTCATATGAAGATGGTAAGAGACACAGAATAGCCTAAATAATCTTGACAAAGAAGAACAAGAGTAAAAGATTCACATTTACCAATTTGAAAATTTACTATAAAACAATAGCAAACAATACAGTGTGATACTAGCAAGATAACAGTAAAATATATCAATGGAAAATAATTAAAAGTCTATAAATACACCCTTATATTTATGATTCATCGATTTTTAACAAGAATGCCACCACAATTTGATAGGCAAAAAATAGTCTGTTCAACAATTGGTGTTGGAACAACTCAATATGCACAGGCAAAAGAATGAAGTTCTTAACATGATAAACAAATATTAACTCAAAAGGAATTGTAGATCTAAATATAAAAGCTAAAATTATGAAACTCTTAGAAGAAAACATAAGATTAAATTGTTGTGACCTTGATTTAAGCAAAGTCTTTTTAGATAATACGTCAAAAGCTCAGCTGACCAAAGGAAAAAATAGATAAATTGAACTTCATTAAATTTAAGAATTTTTGAACTTTAAAGGATACCTCAAGAAAGTGCAAAAGAGATCATTTATAAAATGGGAGTATATATTTGAAAATAAAATATCTGGTAAGGGCACTGTGTTCAGAATAAATAAAGAACCTTTACAATTCAACAAAAGAGGTAAACACCCAATTAAAGAATAAGCAAAGGATCTGAATAGACATTTCTGCAAAGAAAACATATAAATGGCCAATAAGCACATGAAAATATGCTTCACATCACTCATCATCTAAATGCAAATTAAAACTCCAATGAAATAACACTCCTCCTCCATTAGAATGGCTATAATAAAAAGGACATATGATAACAAGCATTTGTGAAGATATGCAGGAATTTAAACTCTTACAGTGCTGGTAAAAATATAAAGTAGTACAGGCTCTTTGGAAAAGAGCTGGGCGGTTTCTCAAAAAAGTCAAACATAAAGTTACTATATGTTCCAGTAATTTCAGTTCTAGATATATGTAAAAAAGAAATGAATACACACAAGATAAAATAAAAGCAGTATATTCCCAAAAACTTATACATCAATGTTCATACAAGTATTATTTGTAATAGCCACATTTGGAAATAATAAAATATCCATGAACTGACAAATAGAGTAATAAAAATTGGTACAATGGAATATTATTGAGCAATAAAATAAATGAAGTACTGAGACATAGATGAACCTTGAAAATATTGTGTTAAGTGAAAGAAAAACCCACAAAGGACCACAAATTATACTATCACATAAAAGGCTATGTTCAGCAAATCTATAAAGAAAAAGAAGTTTATTAGTAGTTGTCTAAAGAAAGGATTGAGAGGCTGAAAAGGAATGGGCAGTGTCTGGAATGTGTATGAGCTTTCTTTTGCAGTTGATGGTTGAACAATTCTGTAACTATATTTAAAGCTATCCTATTATACAGTTCAATTGCATATGTGTTACATATATAATAAAACTATTTAAAATAATTAGAAAATTAAATTTTCTAGGAAATATATCAGACAAATCCTCAGTGAAGAGCAATATCACAGAAATGCAAATTTCATTTTGTTTTCATAATAGAATCAAATAAAAATATATAGCAGGAAGTTCATCCTAAGAGGAGTCATGTTAACTTCTCATGGGTTTCTCTTGCAGTGCTCAACTGTTGTGTGGGTTCTGTAACCTTCACTGTCCCCAGAGCATATGTATATGGTTTCCCTGGCCTTGGCTGGTCCTGCGCAGTCAATTAGAGTGTCAAGATGGCAGACTAAATGCAGCATACACAGGCCACTCTCTTGGAGAGGATCCAATGTGGAGTACATATTCACTTTCAGATTGATATTCTAAGAAATAGTACTGGGAATCAACAAAGAGGAAGCAGCAGGCACCCAAAGTGAAGAAGAGTGAAGTGGGGCGACCTATTCCGCAGGATCAAAAGTATTTGGGAAAAGCACCTGCATGCAGGGAAGGGACAGAGTAGAGAACTCTGGGGCTCCATACCTCCTCTGTGGATATTCCAATTGGAGCTGCAGGAAGGCCTCTTCACCACAGCAGGCCTCCAGACTGACAAAGGGAGGTGATTGAAGACTATGCAGCACCATTGCTCTAGAGAAAAGGCACAGTGGGGTCCCAATGTCTCTGAATTCTGGGAACTGCAGCTGGCAGCATTTGCGTTCCCAACCCCAGAGCACAGCATCTACTATGGGGGTCAGACCTTTGCTGCTATATCTCCATTGCCCCTGCTTCGTCAGGGAGGGAAATTTACCTATTATCACTGGATATCTAAACATGCAGATATAAGAAGGTCATTGAACACCTGGAAAATTCATGGCATATAGGACATGACCAAGGAATAGTCATCAGTCTGGCCAAAGACAAAGAGAAGGAGAAAGTCCTATAAGCTGTGAGATGAAAGCATCAAGTAACTTACAAAGGAAAATACACAGGAAGAATAAAGACAGACGTCTCAGCAGAAAATATAAAAACAGAAAGGATTAGGGTTCTGTTTTTAGTCTTCTGAAACAGAATAATGGCCAGCCAAGAATTTTTTTTGCCATGGAAAACTAAGATTCATAAATGAAAGGAGTAATAAAGTCTTTACAAGCCAAGCATACACTAAAGAAATTTGTCACTACTAGACCTGCCCTATAAACATATGCTTAAAATTGCTCTGTACATGGAGCAGAAAAATTGATACCAACCAGTGCAAAGCAGCCAAAAATTAAAGATCACAGCTCTTATAAAACAGTAGCTTAAGTATAAAATAGTAGGTTAAGGGGGAAAACAAAGCAACTAGGTAATAATCAACAGGATGAAATAGAACTGTATCTCATATATCAACATCAACATTGAACGTAAACATCTTAACCTCCACTTAGAAGATATAGATTAGCTGAATGGATAAAGAAACAAAATACAAAAATATGTTGTCTCCAAGAAACTATTGTATAGCATCGAGGAGAGAATTCTTCTTAATTCATTCTATGAAGCCAGTATCACTCTGATATCAAAGCAAGAAAAGAATAAAAGAGAAAGCTATAGACCAATATCCCTCAAGAACATAGATTAAAAACATCCTCAACAAAATACTAGCAAACAGAATTCAACAGCATGATTCACCACATAAACAGAATAAAAATAAAATCCATATCATTCTCTCAATGGATGCAGAAAAAGTGTTTGATAAAATCCAGCATCTTATCATGATATAAACCCTCAACAAACTAGGCATGAAAAGACCATATCTCACAATTATAAATAAAAGCCACGTATGACAAACGTGACAGCCAATATCATACTGAATGGGGAAAAGTTGAAAACATTCCCCCTAAGAATTGGAACAAGACAAGTATGCCAACTTTAACTGATTCTATTCAACATTGTAGTGGAAGTCTAGCCAGAGCAATCAGGCAAGAGAAAGAAGTAAAGAAGTCACTAAAATTGGAAAAGAAGAAGTCAAACTAATGCTGTTTGCTAATAATACGATCTTTTACCTAGAAAACCCTAAGATTACACCAAAAATTCCTAGAATTGATCAATAAATTCAGTAAATCTCAGGATACAAAGTTAATGTACACAAATCAGTACTATTTCTATACAATAATAACAGTCAATTTGAGAGTCAAATCAAGACTCAATACCATTTACAATAGCTTCAAAGAAAATAAAATACCTAGGAATATATTTAACTAGAAGGTAAAAATATATCTACAAGGAGAACTACAAAATACTGACGAAAAAAATTATAGATGACAACTACAAAATACTGATGAAGGAAATTATAGACGACAAAAGCAAATGAAAAACACATACCATGCTAATGAATTGGAAGAATATACATTGTTAAAATGTCTATACTTCCTTAAGACATTGCAAGACATTGACATTGTTAAAATGTCTATATTGCTCAAAGTGATTCACAGATTCAATACAATTCCCAATAAAATGCCAACATCATTTTTCATAGTTCTAGAAAAAACAATTCAAAACTTCATATGGAACCAAAACGTGTCCAAGTAGGCAAAGCAGTCATAAGCAAAAGGAATAAATGTGGAGACATCACATTACCTGACTTCAAATTGTATGTCTATGATAACCACAACAGCATTGTATTAGTACAACGGTGGAAACAGACCTAAGGAACAGAATACATAACCCAAAAGTAATTTCATATAGCTACAACCAACTGATTTTCAACAAAGGAAACCAAAAATACACTTTGTAAAAGACATTCTATTTAATAAATGTTGTAGGGGAAATTGGAAAGTCACATGCAGAAGAATAAAACTGGATCCCTATCTCTCACCACATACTAATAGACAAATTAACTCAAGATGAACTAAAAACTTAAGTGTAAGACCATAAAAATTCTAGAAGAAAATATAGGAAAGAATCTTCTGGACATTGACCTAGGCAAAGAATTCATGATTAAGACTCCAATAGCAAATAAAGCAATAACAAAAATAAATCAATAAGACATAATTAAAATCAAAAGCTTCTGCACAGCAAAGGAAATAATCAACAAAGTAAACAGACAACCTACAGAATCGGAGAAAATATTTGCAGTCTACACATCTGACAAAAGGCTAATACCAGAATTTGCCAAGAATTCAAACAAGCCAGATAGAAACAAACAACCCATCAAAAAGTAGGATACACGTTTTTCCATCCTTTGAACACTAAGTCATTCACATGGTAGTAGTACTCGCTGGATGCTAGTAGGAGAGGGATGGGGTGGGGGGATAAATTAACAACTAATGGAAGCAGAATGACTGTAAAGTGGAGGGACGCACTTGTAGCCCTGGCTTGGGTAGGGAAAACAGCATTACATGTAACCAAATGTTTGTACCCCCATAATACTCTGAATAAATAAAAAAATAAGCATACAAAAAAGTGGGATACCATAAACAATGAAGTGCAGATGTCTTTTTGATAAAATGGCATCCTTTGGGTAGATACTCACTAGTGGGATTGCTGGTAGGTCTATATTTATTTATTTGAGGTATCTCCATACTCGTTTCATTTCATTTATAAATTAGTACATTTACTAATTATAAATTAGTACATTCATTTATAAATTAGTAGATTTACATTTATAAATTAGTACATTTATAGAGATTGTACTAATTTGCAGTCCCTCCAAGAGTGCATAAGCATTCCTTTCTCTCGATGCCACTATTTATTGTCACTCATATACACTATGGATTCCTATTCGGTCACATAAAGGAATGAAATAATGTCTTTTGCAGAAACTTAGATGGATCTGGAGAACATATCCCAGGTGAAGTATCTAAGGAATGGACATACAAACACCACATGTTCTCACTTATAAGTGGGAGCTACACAAGGGATATATATGGTCATAAAGTGCTGTTATGGACATTGAAAACTAAGAAGGGGGAAGGTTGAGGACTGAGGGATAAAAATCTAACTATTTATACAATTCAAAAGCTCTAACTTCAGCATTATATAATTCATCCATATAACAAAAAACACTCATATCCCCTAAATATATTGATATAAAAAATAAAAAATATACCATCATAACTTGTCCTGTAATGTTATAGACTTATGTACTTCAAGGCCTTTGCTGTAACTTATACATTCCCTTTCAAAACTAACATTATGTAGATTTGTGCATAACCAATAATATTTGAAATCTTCAACAGTTTATGTGTACACACACAAGAGACCATGCCCATTTATTAAAATGCATAATCTTTAGTTGGCAAATGGAAAGCTTAGAGATATATAATATTACCCAATTTATATCAGTATTTAATACAGTCTCAGAGAAAGAACAGAAGCTAAAGGCAAAATTGTTTTTCCACCCATTGGTTTTGACTGTGTAATGAAAGAAAAATACTCTTCTTTCTAATGTCAAAATGAACATCCACTAGGCTTGGACTTAGTAGAAAGGACATTGAGCTGAGATATCCCACCGGGCACGGCAAGAGTGGCTGTGCTGCACTTTAAACCTTCAACTATTGATTTGTATGAAGTATTACTAATATATTCAGATGAGAAAGTATGTGGCTTTTGCTTTCTTTAGGAAAGCAAATGTTTGCTTACTTATTGCTTCATGCATAGTTAAACATCCCAAATTGCATTATATAACACAGTGGAAATTTTTGCAGAAAAATAACTGACTAATGAAGTAGCCCCTCTTGTATTTAACTTTCAGAATGCAGTCATTGGCATACTTCTCACTTTTATCACTTGGGTCACATATGCTGTTCCCACTGAACAGACCTAAGTATGATTGTGACAACTCTAGCGTCACAATTCTCTTTTGTACAGGTTTCCTCAGCTATTGTAGATTTGCTTAAGGCTTTCTACATTGAAGGGGCAATGGTTTTCAAAAGAGGCCCTGCCACAGCCTTTTGCGGCTGCCAGCGGCAGCAACAGGCTTCTGCTTTCTGAAGTGCCACATTTTGCTTTCATACAGCGGTAACATGAAACTTATATTTCTAAACAAAACAATCTTCTGAAGCATTGTACACTAGCCAATGTTGTTTCAATGACAAACGGAACTAGGGTATTAATATAAATTGTATTTTAATGTCTTGTGTCCTGCTCTAACTACTTTAAGAATCTTAGAAGTTCTACTTTCATTTTTAAATATCATTACATTTTATATATGAATTAACAGTTTAACATACAGACTTGAGAATCTAAATTAGTGACTCGTAACTGAATGAAACCACCAAACCGTGGGGCTTCTCAGCACACCCACAAACACTTGGCAATTAGAAGTGCTCAAGTGCGAAATGTGAATGCAGGTGTTTACAGTGCCACTCTACACTTATAAAAAGCTGAATATATTTAATTTGGTGATATGTTCTTGCAAAATATAATGTTATTATTGAGACAAGTTTCTTAAAGAAAAAATAATAAATTCTCTCTTAAGACAATATGTCTACTGATAAAGTGAAATGCATATATAATGCAGTTACCCAAGTAACAAGCCACATAAAAATTTAAGAAAAGTTGTCTGCACTACTCAGATTAATTATCTCTATTTTTATGTCTGTCTCTCTCTCTCCATACATTATTTTACATCTATCTATACATAGATAAAAAATAAATATATATGTGTATATATTCCTACAAATATTTATGCATAACTATTACTTATAACTTACATACAAGATTTTATATTCTATAAGCTACATAATGAAGTGAATTATTTTATTTTATTAAACATTTTACTTTATTTGTATAGATTACAGTTATTGGAGTATGTCTTTTTCATTTTGTTTCATCTATATAAATCAGATGTTTTTCACAGGTGGCCTTCATCAGAGACATTAAAGAACCTAGCATAGAATCAATCATTTTTTGTATGTATATGCACATTCTTTTCTCATTTAGGTTCTACAAATTTCATCATATTCCTAAAGGTTCTATCACACAAAGTATGTTAAGTCCTTGGGCATAGGCTTAATCTACAGGATTGCTAAAAATAATATTGTGTTTTTGTTTAAAGCATATATGTGACAAAGTGTTTGCAAAGGAATTACCATTCCCTGGATGCACATCTATGCAGGTGGTAAAGAAGATGCTAGTCAGATATTTTAATGTTATTTTGCTCAAGTACTATCTTTAGATTTGTTAAACATAATTATACATGAAGGCAAGTTGTTTCACCATGTATTTATTTACTTCCAGTCAAAAATTAATAATAGTAACATATCTTACATTGTTCCTACCAGCAATTAATTTTAAGACCTCACTGTTGAAAATTTAATTTATGTATTTATTACATAAAGTACAGAAACTTTAAGTTATGTGAGATGAAGAAAAGGAGAGAGTGCGAGTGAGAAAGAGATAAAATCTCCAAAATATCAAAATGACTAAGAGTATCTATTAATACCTTGATGACAATTATTATACAATTTGGTTTTCATAAAGAAAGCATTTTAAAGTAACTAACACTATCTAGTAATGCTTATTAATAGCCCATAATTTTTCTAAATCCATATATATGTATATATTAACCATACCTATATTTATACTATAAATTTATTCTTCACAATAATCTAATGAGATAAGTACTATTATTATTTTTATTTTACAGATGAAGATAGTGGGATTTAGATGATTTGCTCAAGACCATACGATATTTCTGGGCTTTAACCTCAGGCTATATGGGTAAAGTATCTCCACTTTTAATATCTTTGCTGTTATTGTCTCTCAATATTAAACTGTCTTAAATAAAAATACTGTACCAGAGTAACCATGTATAGTAGTTCCAATAGACGTTGTCCTTATGATAACTGATTATTATAATTGATTTGTCTACTTTAATACCAATAAATAGTTCAGATATAGAAGAGTTAGAAGCAGAAAATGCAATTAGTTTTAGAATTTTCTTAATTGAACAAATATGAACAACAGTTTGAATTTTAACAACATACCACTCTGTTTTAGATGGAATTAAAAATGAAATTAAGTACTAGCTGATTTCATCTCCTCTTAGACATCAAAATACACTTGCTATTTTTGTTTATAGTCCAAAAACTGAGTTAGTTTCTGCACATAAATTTGAACACAGAGCATCATCCTGTCCTTACTCCAATGGAGTGAATGTCAGTTAATGACTAAGAGCTCTGTGGCAGGGAAATTAAAAACCTGTTTGACTACAGCTTCAGTCATATGAATGGTGTTTTTGCTTGGAAACAACATTAGAATGGTCACTCCATGTTCAAGGAGGTTTCCTAGAACACCCATAAGTAGATGACACAGCTAAACTATGGGAACATTGTGATTTAAATTTCAGCTGATAACTCTAGCATGAATGTGTAGGCTTCCTAAGCCAACTCTGTTGTAGTTGTCCAATGTCTATGTTCAACAAATTGGAAAATATATTTAGTACAATCCTAGATTTAATTTCAATGATCCAGCAATTTGGTATCACTTTTACATGTTAATTCTTCATATAGCAAAAGTCATAGACTAGCTGCATAAAATGTAAACGTACTGCTCTTTGACAAGAATATTTTAATCAACAACTTGCTTTTATATCCTTAAGCAAGAGGAATTCTAAAATGTGTAATAAAAGATCAAAGGGATTTTTCAATGGTAGCTCTGAAATCAATAAATATTGTAAAATTTTTGAAGTATGTTAGAAGTTACAACCAGAATAAGAATACTTTACTTATATCTATTCTAATCATCAATATTCGGAAACCTATATTCACTTTTGATCTTTTTTCTTCTGCCATATTCGGATGAATTATATCTAGAATTATGCTTGATTTCTGTAATTCCATCACCATCACCCTAATCCTATTAGAAGTCACTCTGTCTTGATTTCCATGGCAAAATCCATTTAATAGACCTCATTGATAACAGTTCTTATGAACTGCCCTTTAAGCAAGTTACAGTAAGTCTTTCAGTCCATTTAAATCATGGCATTTTCTAAACTAAGAAAATATAACATTATAATCCATATTTAAACTTTCAATTCCACTGCTTTAGATACTTCAAAAGTTTCTTTCCCTAGCCCACTAATTTTATATCTCCTTATTTTTAAACATGAGCCATTCATTTCAGTAAATCTCTCAGATCAGCATTTTCAGTGTTATCAACATTTGCCATGGTTCCTCCTGTCTTCATTATTTTTTTTCTCTTGCTTTATTCTTGTCTAATTTATATTATTCTGATTATTTAAATCCTGACATTCCAAATTTTTTTTTTCTTTGAAGACCCCTAAAAATTTCTGCCTATATGCGTTTTGTATGGTAATATTTATAATTTTAGAAGTTAAAACTAAAATACATACATAAATGCATTTAAACAATAAAATATTAAATTATTATGTTTTACAAATAAAATAATGTTATTAAATAAGCATATTTTCAAAACAAGAAAAAAACAGTGAAAAGACTGTCGTTTTGTACTCACAAAATGTCTTAATGTCTGACTTTATAGTAGACGAATACATCCTTCTCTCTACTTCTGCATTTGATCTGTTACAATCTGCTGTTCTGTTGAATGCATGAAGAAACCCAGATTCGCGTGTATCTGCGGTGGGGAAATGGAGGACTCTGCAGGTCCCCAGTGTGTGTTTGGTGCCATCACAGGTCTTCAGGTCACACTTAGAATCTGCTGCTTGAGGATCTCAGTTAAGACCCTCACCCTCCATGTTTTGGTACTTTTTTCTGAGTTGTTGAAAACATTAATGCATGCAGTTCATCCAATTTCATCGAACAAATATTTGTTTTTAACTTCTTTATAATGTAAACCTTGATTTTCTAAATTCTAGAGTGAGAACACATCACTTATATCTCTATGGGAAGCAGTAAAATATACTGCTTCAGTACCAAGTTTCTGTAGCAAGATTTCTCAGGATCTGTTCAGTTCTTGCTCAACCATTAACTAGACAGAGGGCAAATTTCCTCATCTATTTGTCTCTTAAATTGTTCATCTATACAAGAGAAATAATGTTATTACTGATGTAATAGAGTTGTTTTGAGATTTGAACTACTGTGTGTGTATAAACACATACACACATTAACACACATGTAACTGAATTGCTCTTTTCTACTGCTGTTTCTTCTTTTTTTGTTTTCTAACATGGTAAAGAAATTAGCTATTTCAGCAGTAAAACAGAAATTATATTATATTCTAATATTTGTAGTAATATTTTTTAAATTATAAAAATCAGAAGCTTATATTCAGAGATTTAGAAGAGAGTAAGATGTAAAGATTTGTAAGATTTAGAAGAGAGTCAGAATTTTGAAAAATACTCATCTTGCAAAAATGCAAAAAAAATGAGTCATTTCTGCACAATTAAACACAATTAAGCGATCATCTCTTTTAACTTAGTCACAGTCATGTAGGTTATTTTAATGGGCCTTTCACTAATGGGTCTGCCCTTGCTGTTTTCTGTCGCAGTACCCATGTGTCACATGTGCCAAGTTCCTGAGATAATTAAGAAGTTGCCTACAAAAGAAAAAAATTTCAGGCTAATTATGTACATTAAAAAATATGCTATTACATTCTCAATAATTGAACTTCAATAATCGAACTCTGAAAGCATCAAATAATCTACCCAAATATATCATAAATATCTCAAATATTAATATTAAGGTGACTTCAAAAATGCTGGTTTTTAGCCAGTTACAGTGGCTCAGTGGCTGTAATCTCAGAATTTTGGGAGACTGAGGTAGGATGGCTTTAGCCCAGGAGTTTGAGGCTATAGTGAGCTATGATTGGGCCTCTGCACTCTAGCTGGGAGACAGAGAGAGACCCCACCTCAAAAAAAAAGATGTTTTGATAATCCTCCTAAGTGAAGTATCACAAGAATGGATAAGCAAACACCACATGTACTCACTATTAAATTGGAACTAACCGATCAGCATCATGTGCACAGATGGAAGTAAAACTCCATGGAAATCACATAGGTTGGAGGGGAGAGGAAAGGATGGGTGATGTCATACCTAATGGGTACAATGTACACTCTTTGGGTGATGGACACACTTACAACCTTAACTCAAGCAGTACAAATGCAATCCATGCAACCAAGACATTTAAGCCCCTGTAATATTCTGAAATTTAAAAAAAGTAAATAAAAAAGTTTAGAAAATGAAATTTTACAGCTTTATTAATAAAGATACACTGAAACAGTGCTCTATATGTCTTCTGATTCATCCCAACACATGTGCATGTATACACAACACAACACACACACTTCCCATTGTTCTTTACCCTACTTCATTCCCAGGGAGCCTATTCAGTTTGAATCGTATCAGTGTGCTCCAGAGACTCTGATTTCTGGTTGGGCTTTAGCAGCGGAAAGGTCTTATAATCTATCAGAGGATATGAGGATAGAAAGGAAGTAGTATTTGATCAGATTACCCTGGGTTAGCTGCATCCCTTTATTATATTATTCACCATACTTCTCTCTCCTGGTTGCTGTAGTAACCATTCTTGTTCCTTCGTCCTTCATGCTTTCTCCTGTTAATAGCTCTGAGAACACACATCGGATTGTATTTCTTTACCTTCTAAGCAATCTGAATAAAAAGAAGCAAATGGCACAGGTTGAGATTTCTCAACATTTACTTCATGTAGCATGAGTTTTCATTTCCAATTCACTTAACAACTCTTCATGTTACTCGTATTAAGAGGGAAAAACTCAACAGAACAATGAATAATTGCATATGCTAGCACTGTACTAAATGTTGGGGAATACAATTAGATATTATATTTCACAAGCTCATGATCCTTAGACTTTATTATACACTGATATTATAAAGCTGTTGTACATTAAATACTTTGAGTCTTAAGGCACTTCAAAGTTCATCTACACTGATACTGTACAACTGAGACACCCAGAGAGTTAATTCCAACTTAATAGTCTTTCATACATTTTTCTCAAGACAATCTCAGTTATTTGTGAACCCACAGATCTATATATTTTGCTTGCATTTTTTTATAACTGTATAGGAATTTTACTTAAAAGCTCGCAAAAATGAAGCTTTAATAGCTATAAAAGCAACCAGAGAAAATATACAATGCTTCCTTAACCTTTATTATGTAAAATCCTTTTTTGGAAAAATACATAATAGTATAGTATAATAGTAACTGCAGAGAGAAAGTGATCTTTTTCTCTATGTGAAGTATTACAATTTATTATTATGCAGCAAACATAAAAAATATATGCACTAAATATCAATATTCAAGTTAAAAATGCTTTAAAGTGGAGAAACACTCTGTGCAGCACATGCAACAGGCAATGGTGGAGCATGTTCAACAACGAAAATCCCTATCTTAAGAAACACAGAAACAATAAAGACGTGTATAGCCCATCAGATTTACAGTGATTTGTAAAATTGATGATATATAGTGTTGAAGAAGTTCTGTAAAGGGATGCCATATACTGTTGAAAGGCAAGAGAGGAAAATGACATTTCCTCCTAAATTCACGTAGACACATAGACACACACACATGCAGATTGAGGGAGTTTTTGACAGAAATAGATTACAAAATGTTTGCGAGTTAGTAACCAAGTGCAAATTTTCAAGAGTATCAACAAATTGGTAATTAAATTCATTTAACTATCATAATATTGTTTATGCTGTTTGCTATTCTGTCATGTGGATATATCTTACTTTTATAGTGAGAAGATAATTAGCTTTTTTCTTTGTTTTATATTAGAAGAATATTTGAGACAAAATCTTTACACTTACATGTTTCTTCAAATATGAAGAATTAAATTTAAGCATATCTTCCTAAAAATTAATAGTTATTGAATATACTTGCTTTTAAACATGAAAAATATTGAAAAAATTTTCTGTTAAGGTGATACCAAATTGCTTCCTGCTACTAGTGTTTATGTGTACCAATTTGGATATAACCTATGCCAGACTGAAAATGGTCTTATCATTTGATGAGGCTGATTTCATTTCATTTATAAAATATGGCTTTTGGACATTTAAATTTATTCCTGGAACAGTTAGCCATTGCTATTCTTTGCTTATTTTTCTATTGAACTACTCAATTTTTTCTTGTTTATTTATTTTCAGGGTTATAGAAGGAAGTGGAAATTGAAAACACTTGTACTTAAGATATTTTCAAAACATTTGTGTCCTCACTCTGGTCTACTGGATGGAAAAGGGAAGAGGTGCTTATCTTTATTTTAAACTAAGTAAGAACCTCATGAAGAGCTTGTTACTAAGTAGACATTGGCATTTTGGAAACAGAGAAGCGAGTACTCTCTCTCATTCAGTAAAACTATCCTTGACAGGGTGTGAAGATGCTATCATTGGTCACACCAAAAAAAAAAAGGGGGGGGGAATGTGATAGAAATGGTATATTTTTTAAAAAGTTTAGTAGGCTTTTGTGTGTGTATGGGTGTTTGTTAGGAGCAAGGTAAACATTTGAGGAAGAATCTCAGAATTACGTTATCTTTAAAAAAGAAAAACTAGCTATGAAAGGTACACAAATGAGGCAAGCTTATCTAAAACAAAATGTAGAAAAAAATCACATTTTGTTCAGAGCAAAGGGCAATCTTCTATATTCATATGACTTTTACTTAGATTCCAGAACTATTATAAAGATTTAAAGACAACATTGACACAGCCGCAGAGCTATTGTATTCCCATATATCCATAACAAAATTAATACATTATGGACAAGTAAGGTTTAACTGAAAAATCTGTATTTTTAAGTGAATATCTCTTTCTTATCTAATGCCTCAATATTAGATTCCACCATTTTATACTCAAAAACTTGATAATATCTTCAATAGATGGAAACCCACAAAAGCATTTTAATGAAATATTAATATTTTATACTAATTCTCTAACATTATTGTGCTATTATTTGCTAATTATATTAATTAATATTATTTAATATAACAGTGTTAATATAAAAAAGTACAAAAAAGGTTTACAACTTTAAATGTGAACTTCTTCCATTTTTTCATATTTAAATTACTGACTTCCTAAATTTTATTATATTGTACATTTACCGTCTCTTAATAAAGTTGAATTTAAGATCATGTTTTATGGCCCCACATAGAAAGAAAAATTCTATCTGACATTCTTAACTTTAGAAAGAAAATTATCATAGAAAGAGGTGTGATGAGAAAAGAGGACTTCTGAAGTCATGGCTTCAGGCCTGATATAAGGCCAACCAAAATAAAGGGAAAAAGCATCCAAAATTTTCAATTTTTGGATAACTGTTTATTTGGGGCTCATTTCCATAAAAAGAAAATCTCTTTCATGTACCTGATAGTTTGTATGAGGTAAATCACTTTCTACTTTATGTTTATTGCATAAAATTTGATGGTTCATATTTCCAACTTTAAATTTGAAAGAATTAGAAAATATAAACTATTCTAGAAATATATAGTTTGAACACACAAACCTTAAATATGCACTTGAATGAAATTCTAAAAAAATGTTCACATCTTATGTTGCCACCATTCAGAACAGTAGAGAACTTTAATAGCGTCTCCTGCCTCTACTCAGGCGTTACCTCCAAAGGTAAGCGCTTTTTAATCTCTGTAATTATAGATTAATTTTATCTATTTGTGAATCTCATATGTAACAGAATTATACTGTAATTGCTCTTTTATATCTGGCTTCTTTCCCTAAGCATTATTTCTGTGAGATACATCCATATTACTGCTTATAGAAATAGCTTGTTCATTTTCATTGTTTTATAGTACTGTATTGTATGATTAAGCAATGATGCATTTATCCATTCAGAAATTGATGGACATTTGGCTAGCAAGTTTGAGGAATTATGAATAATTTTGTAATGAAAAATTTATGTATGCTTGTTAGTGAAGATTTTATGTATTTTATTAGATATATTACTAAGTATGGAATATATGCCTTTATGCAGGATAAATTCAGCTTAATTAGTGATTTCCCAATAATTTTCCAAAGTGTTTGTACTATTTAAAACTCCTATCTACCAGCAGTGTTTCAGAGTTCCTGTTCTTCCAAATCTCCTCCAAAACATTTTAAAATATATTTTTAATTTTAGCTGTTATAGAAAGTACTTAAGCTTATTTTGTTTTAGATTTAATTGGAATTTTTCTAATGAGTAATGATGTTCATAAACTTACCTTATGCTTGGTAACATTTGGATATCCTCTTTTGTATCCTCTTTTGTATTATACAATATTATTTCATTTCGCATCACCACCAGACATGTGTGAGTGCTGCAGGGCACTCACATCTTTGCTAACACTTGTCACTATCTTTCTTTTTTATTCATAGACATCCCAGTGCTGTGAATGGCATCCCATTTTAGTTTAGATTTGCAGTGCCCTGATGGGTAATGGTAGTGATCATATTTTCATGTGCATGTTAACCATTTGTGTGCTTTTGTGCCAGTGTGTCTTTCCCGGAATTCATTCATTTCATCTAAGTTGTTCATTTTGAGGCAAACACTTGTTCAAAGTATTAATACTTATAATTCATATATATTTATAAGGTCTATTAGTAATTCAATCTCTTTAATTTCTCATTTTGGTAATTTGAATCTTCTCTCTTTTTTCCTTTGTCAATCTAGCCAGAGATTTATCAAATTCTGTTGTTTGTCTCTTCTCTGTTTCATTAATATCTGCTCTACTTCTCTATTTCACTAATTTCTGCTCTAATTTTTATTATTTATTTTCTTCTACTTTCATTAAGCTTAGTTTTCACTTATTTTTCCAGTGTTTTAAGTGGAAGTTTAGGCTATTGATTTGAGTATTTCTTCTTTTAGAGTATAAAAAGAATGAGTATTCTGTCAAAATGTGGATGTCCTGTCCAGTGAGAGTCTGTTAGGTCTTGTTTGCTTTGAGCATTGCTTGAGTCTTCTGTTTTCTTTGTTCTATGGATTAATTTTTCTATTCATTATTGAAACTAGGATATTTAATTAACCAACTCTCATTGTTTTATGGTCTATTTCTCCCTTAAATTTAATCAGTTTTTGCTTCATGTATCTTGGAACTATGTTGTTGTGGACAAGTATGTTACATCATTCTGATGGACTGAGCCTTTTATTATTTTTAAATATTTGTATATTATCTATGATAATTCTTTTTTGTTTTAAAATCCACTTTTCCTGATATAGGTATTGTCATTTGTGGTTTCTATTTTCATAATATATATTTTCCCATGCTTTAAATTTCAACATATTTTTATCTTTGAATCTGAAGTCTGTTCCTGAGGATAGATGAATTTCTGCTTCTAAATGAAGTCTGAAAATCTATGAATTTTGATTTAATTGTTTAGTACATTCATGTTAAAAATTTAACATACATTGTTATAATTATTATTTTATAAATTTTTGTGTCTCTTCAAGAAGTTCAAAAAAGAAAGGAAAGCAAATATATACATATATATAAAGTTATATTTTTTGTTTTTAATTCTTGTTCTCTCCATTCATTTATTACTGTGAATTCAAGTTATCGTCTAGTGTCATTTGCTTATTCTAATTCAATATTGTTCTCACACATGTACTTTTTGCTGTTATTGTCAAATGTTTAAACATTCTCTACGTTATCAGATAGAAAATTATATACATAGTGTTTTACACAATTGCTTTCCAGGACAGTTAAGTCAAAATATGCGTTTATACTATCTCTTATGACTAAATAATGGTACAGTTACCTTTACCAAGGATTTCGGTGTGTGTGGAGTTGAGTTATTGCCTCGATCATTAGCTTTCAGTCTGGAGATCTCCCTATTTTTGTATGGCCAATATGTGAGAAATGAATACTCTTTTTGTTCATTGTGGAATAGCTTTATGTCATCTTCACTCCTGAAATATAGCTTTACTGCATATAAAATTCTTGGTTAACATGGGGTTTTTTTGTTTGTTTTTTTGTTTTTTAACTTTTGGCATTTTAAATATGTCATTTCACTGCTTTCTGGTCACCACTGTTTTTATGGAGAAGTCAGCTGTCATTCTTTTGTGGGTTTTCTTACACATGACAGGTCATATTTCCCTTGATCTTGTCAAGATTTTCTTTTTGTCTTCGGCTTTCCACATTTTCGTCAAAATGTATGGATCTTTTTTACATTTATCCTATCTCAGCTCTATTGAGCTTCCTGAATTTGTATGTTAATGTTTTTCAAAAATTTTTGAAAGTTTTCTGTCAATTTTTTGAACAGATCAGATATTCTGCTTCTTTCTATTCTTTTCTTCTTATACTCTAATTGTATATTTGTTGTATTGTTCCCACATTCTTCTGTAGCTCTGTTTATTTTTATTAATTCTTTCTCTATTATTTCTGTAGATTGCATAATTTCTATAAAATCAGTTCAAGTCTGCTGTGTCCCTCTAGTGAATTTTTCATTTTAGTTGTTGAATATTTCAATTCCAGAATGTCCATTTGCTTCTTGCTTATGATTTATATTTTTTAGTAATATTCTCTGTTTGATAGATGTCATCTTATCTTCTTTACTTTTTTGACTATGTTTTTATATGTTCTTTCAAAATATTTATTTTTTTTAATTTTTTTACTTTTTTTTTTATTTCGGCATATAATGGGGATACAGATTTTAAGGTTTCAATAAATACCCTTTCCCCCTCCCCCCACAAGACTGAGTCTCCAGCATGACCATCCCCCAGACGGTGCACTTCTCACTCATTATGTATGTATATACCAAACCCCCCCCCCCGTCCTCCTGCCCAATACCCTATTACTATAGTACATATGTGACCACTTAGGTGCTGCTCAGTTAATATCAGTTTGCTGGTGAGTATATGTGGTGCTTGTTTTTCCATTCTTGGGATACTTCACTTAGTAGTATGGGTTCCTGCTCTAACCAGGAAAATATAAGATGTGCTATATCACCATTGTTTCTTAGAGATGAATAGTACTCCATGGTATACATATACCACATTTTATTAATCCATTCTTGGATTGATGGGCACTTGGGCTGTTTCCACAGCCTTGTGATTATGAATTGTGCTGCTATAAAAATTCGAGTCCAGGTGTCTTTCTTGTAGAGTGTCATTGGATCTTTTGGGTAGATGCCCAGTAATGGGATTGTTGGGTCAAATGGTAAATTTACTTGTATCGCTTTAAGGTATCTCCATATTGCTTTCCACAGAGGTTGAACTAGTTTGCAGTCCCACCAGCAGTGTAGGAGTGTTCCTCTCTCTCTGCATCCACGCCAGCATTTGTTGTTTGGGGTCTTTTTGATAAAGGCCATTCTCACTGGAGTTAAGTGATATCTCATTGAGGTTTTGATTTGCATTTCTCTGATGATTAGAGATGTTGAGCATTTTTTCATATGTTTGTTGGCCATTCTACTGTCTTCCTTAGAAAAGTTTCTGTTCAAGTCCTTTGCCCATTTTTAAATAGGGTTATTTGATTTTATCTTGCTGATTTTCATGAGTTCTAACTATATTCTAGTTATCAACCCCTTATCGGATGTGTAGGACGCAAAAATTTTCTTCCATTATGTAGGTTGTCTGTTTACTCTCATGGCTGTTTCTTTGGCTGTACAGAAGCTTTTTAGTTTGATCATGTCCCATTTATTTATTTTTGTTGCTGCTTTGATTGCCTTTGGGGACTTCTTCATAGACTCTTTGCCTAGGTCGATGTCTAGGAGAGTGTTTCCAACATTTTCCTCTAGAATTCTAATAGTTTTGTACCTTAGGTTTAAGTCTGTTATCCAGCGTGAGTTGATTTTTGTGAGAGGTGAAAGGTGTGGGTCCTGCTTTAGCCTTCTACAAGTGGCTATCCAGTTTTCCCAGCACCATTTATTGAAAAGGGATTCTTTTCCCCAGCATATGTTTTTGTCTGCTTTGTCAAAGATTAGATGGTTATATGAGGATGGTTTCATATCAGGATTCTCAGTTCTGTTCCATTGGTCAATATTCCTATTTTTATGCCAATACCAGATTGATTTAATTACTACAGCTTTGTAGTATAGTTTGATATCTGGCATATTAATGCCTCCCATTTTGTTTTTGTTGCCTAGAATTGCTTTTGATTTCGGGGTCTTCTTTGTTTCCATACGAAGCATAAAATCATTTTTTCTATATCTATGAAGAATGCTGATGGGATTTTAATAGGTATTGCATTGAATCTGTAGAACAGTTTGGGTAGTATAGACATTTTAATGATGTTGAGTCTGCCGATCCACGAGCACGGGATGAATTTCCATCTGTTTACATCCTCTGCTATTTCCTTCCTTAGTGTTTCATAGTTCTCCCTGTAGAGGTCTTTTACCTCCTTGGTTAAGTATATTCCTAGGTACTTTAATTTCTTTGTTGGTATTGTGAAGGTAATTGAGTCTTTGATTTGGTTCTCGATTTGATTGTTATTGGTGTATATGAATGCCTCTGATTTCTGTGTATTGATTTTGTATCCTGAGACTTTACTAAATTCATTTATCAGTTCCAGGAGTTTCTTGGTTGAATCTTTAGGATTTTCTAAATATAATATCATATCATCAGCAAACAATGAAAGTTTGATCTCTTCTGCCCCTATTTGGATACCTTTAATTCCACTTTCCTGTCTGATAGCTGTAGCCAGGAATTCCAGCACTATGTTGAATAGAAGTGGAGATAGTGGGCAGCCTTGTCTGGTTCCAGTTCTAAGGGGGAATTCTTTCAGTTTTTCCCCATTCAGTATGATGTTGGCTATGGGTCTGTCATATATGGCTTGTATCATTTTTAGGTATGCCCCTTCTATGTCTATTTTATTGAGTGTTCGTATCATGAAAGGGTGTTGAATTTTGTCAAAAGCTTTTTCTGCATCTATTGAAAGAATCATGTGGTCTTTATTTTTACTTCTGTTTATGTGGTTAATTGCATTTATAGATTTACGTATGTTGAACCATCCCTGCATCTCTGGGATGAAGCCCACTTGGTCGTGATGGATTATTTTTTTTGATAAGCGTCTGGATTCAGTTAGCTAAGATTTGGTTGAAAATTTTTGCATCTATATTCATTAGGGATATTGATCTGTAGTTTTCTTTTTCTATTGCATCCTTTCCTGGTTTTGGTATCAGAGTAATATTCGCTTCATAAAAGGTGTCGGGGAGGTTTCCATTCTTCTCGATGTTGTGGAATAGTTTCTGCAAGATAGGTACTAGTTATTCTTTGTAAGTGTGGTAAAATTCGGGTGTGAAGCCATCTGGACCGGGATTTTCCTTTTAGGGAGATTTTTAATTGCTGTTTCTATATCGGCTGTTGAGATTGGTCTCTTCAGGGAATCTATTTCTTCCTGGTTGAGCCTAGGGAGGCTGTGTGTTTCTAGAAATTTGTCCATTTCCTCCACATTTTCCAATTTGTGTGAGTAAAGATTTGTAGTACTCATAAATTATATCTTGTATCTCTTTGGGATCAGTTGTGATATCTCCTTTTTTGTTCCTGATGGAGCTTATTAGAGATTTCTCTTTTCTGCTTTTCGTTAGCTTAGCCAATGGCGTGTCTATTTTGTTTATTTTTTCAAAGAACCAACTTTTTGTTTTATTAATCTCCTGAATAGCTTCTCTGTTTTCAATTTCGTTTAGTTCTGATTGTATCTTGTTGATTTCACTCCTTCTGCTGGGTTTGGGGCTGGTCTGTTCTTCTTTTTCCAACTCTTTGAGTCATTTCATTAGATTGTCTATTTGTGATCTTTTTGACTTTTGGTTATAGGCATTTATGGAGATAAACTTTCCTCTAAGAACTGCTTTAGCTGTGTCCCAGAGGATTTGATAACTTGTCTCTCCATCGTCATTTTGTTCATAAAATTTTT